>VZRS01011589.1:1780977-1813302 GCA_013398055.1 Ifrita kowaldi | reverse complement strand
TATATACACACACATACATATATATATATATATATATATATATATATATTCCTTTTGAAGACAAGATTTGGGGATTTCAAGCTTTTGAAACAGTTCTTTATATCAAGGACACAAGTCCATAAGTTGTGATTTTTGGATCAGTACGCTGCTGAGCTAGTCCAGGAAGGTGGTAAAAGTTTTAAACTAGCAGGGGTATGCCTGAGGCAAGCTTCAGGCATACTGGCATCATAGCTGCCTCCCTGTTTTGCCAGCAGAAAAGTGGTAACATATAGACTGATTAGAGGAACATGGATAAGGGAAAGAGTAGATTATTCCAGATAAAATAAACAAATGAAGAAGCAAGGTTTTTTGAACTGTTCTTTTTTTTTTTTTTCCTGAAAAGGTTTTTTACTGCTCTGTATTGAGAATTTGCCATCAACTGCTGTGCCATTTTTGCATGAAATCACGTGACTTGGCAAGTTTTAAATAGGACTATTCTTGGTTTACTCCCATGTGATTGTTATGTGATGCATATGATATCAAAGACATTTCTTTTGTAAATCATAGATTTATATTAGGTTCTTAATTGCATACAACAAGGCAAGTGAGAGTGCATTTTGTATCTTGTTCTTGATGACATGTTGCAGCACAATGCATTTGTGAAACTTATATCCAGATTATGATTTCTAAAACTTGATGATCTTTTAGACTTCATACTCCTTGATTTGGATTTATCTTAGTAGTAAACATCAACATGTAATGCTTTGTATATGTAAACTTACTCTTTGCCCTTCATTTTCTAGAAACCACAGGGAGGTTATCAACAAGACGAAACTAAGTTCCTCACAGTATTTCATACTGGGTGGATAAGGGATAATAGATGTTAGTTGAAATGAGATGTTCAAATTGGCACATAGTCAAACAATGCAGCGGGTTGTCCAAAGAGGCTATGCAGTCTCCATCCTTGAAGGTGTTTGAGATGCAGATTGAGAGCACTCTGGTCTGATCTTGTATCTGACTCTGCTTTGAGCAGATGGTTGGACCAGAGACTTTCTGGGGTACTTTCCAAGCTGAATTCTTATGATTTTTAATTGCTGGTTTGTCCAGTCTAGTTCCAAAAGTTATTTTGGGCAATATTAGATGAAGATGGAGGCCCTTTCCCAAGCTGGAAATAATTCATAAATATAGAAAGGCAACTAGGATGTTGCCATTGCTTGATGAAAATTATCGTTTAGGAAGACGTGATTATAAATCATAAGGATGGGAGTTGAACTCCCTCTGGCACATGGGATTTATACATATTTTTAATGTAGTTCTTCGGTCAAATTGACCAGGGACTTGACTTCATTCCTCTTAATTTCATAGTCTCTCCAGCACAGCAGTGCAGTGATTATTCAGTTGTGAGCAGTTTAGTTGGGTTTAAATGGTAACAAAAGGAAGCACAAACCAGGTAAGCTGGGGTTTACACTCACAACTCACTGTTATGTTAGTCACTCCCCTGGGACTTCTTTCTTTGAAATCTTGCAACTTTTTGAAGAAACGTCTCATCTGCTTTTGGCTCTTTGCTGGTGGTGAAAAAGACATTCAGATCCCACTCTCAAGGTTTTTCCCCCCTCTCTTGTTTCACTTCTGCCACTTGAGCTATGATTTCCACTTCTCTTAGCAATCCACCCCTATCTCCTCCTCCTCCTTCCTCTGACCCTATAAGAAACACAAAATGAACCATTTGCTGAGAGCAGCTTTTGCAGCATCCCAGCTGATACTTTCAAGGATCCATTCAGGAAGCCCACAACTTTTCCAGGTTTTCTTACTTAGTTGAGAATCCCTGTCCTGAACTCCCATCCACTTCCAACCTTCACACTAATTTTTTTTCTCCAAAGGTCAAGTTAATTCTAGCTCTTACCCCACTGACTTTCGTGGATTTACTGCTGGAACATGAATATCTCATTGTCTTTCACTTCTGAGTATCCCTAGTACTAAGATAACTGCAGTTTTATGAGCTTTGTATTTTGAGACTGCCATTAAAAAACCAGCACTTTAGTGCCCTCTGATATTTGAGCTTTACTGTGGTATTTGTAGTATCTCCTATAGTGAGAACAAGAAGTATTGCAGTATAGACAAAATTTGAGGTATCGTAAATGTTACATGTATTTTAAATGACCCATTGCAACCCCACAAGAAAGATATACTTAATACTTTAGTCTGTAAATATAAAAATTGATCCAAGACTATGTCCCAGGAAAGTGAGAAAAAGTAACATTTCTTTCTCTCAGAGAAGTTGCTCCTTGTGTGAATGAGTTACCTTTAGACCTTACGATTTTTAGGTTTTTCCATGATTAGAGACCTTAGGTGGCTTTTCCTACTGCCTCAGCCTGCTGTTTAGGGAAGACTATCTTTGCAAGAAACTGGCCTTGACACATGGAGGGGAATACACACCTCTGAACTGTGATGGCTCCAAGTCTGAAGGAAAAGTGAATTGTCTGAGATTGTCTGAGTCTTTCAACCCAAAGGTCTGAGCAACTGTAACTTCTGCTTATTTAATTCTGAGTATAAATAGGGAAACTTCAATTGTTAAATCTGCCTACCAACAGAGAGACTAATTTTTAAAGCTGTTGACATAGGTGGAAACTAAGAGAAAATTCCCAAGGCTTTTGAAAATTGAAAGGAACTTTGCAAATGTTCTTCATGGGAGGATTTTTGTATATATTCCTGTTTTGAAGGGAACACAAAGCAGTTGAGTTAATAATGAAAAAGAATCCTATTTAGGAAGAAATTGCTGCCATACTGTTCAACTCCTCCCTTTGTTGATCCAAGAGTTTGGCTGTTTTGGTCACAAATCCTAGAGGAGTTACAATATTTTTCTACCTGTACTGAATGTATGAAGAAGAAAGAAGGGATCTAAGAGTCCTCTAGCCCTCCCTTTGCTGCTAGTGCCCTTGAGAATCACAGACACCACTCTACTCTGCAGTGTAGCTCTAGGTGCAACTGTGCATGTCCTTGTTTAGATCTTTGCCTTCTGCTTCAGCCTTGTGTCACATTGATGCTGCGTGGACGTGTTGGCCTGGGAGGATCAACGTGCTTCCGTGTACCCACCTCATCAGCTACAGCCCAAGCCAAGGTCAGCATCCAGGCAGCCATAACAGCATGCGTTAGCCGCTGGGTAAGTTTAGTAGCACATGATGCAAACCCTGTTATCCATGTTTGTGCTTCTCCTGTGGCATAGGATTTTGCCACCTCTGTTTTTACTCAGTGCTAAAGTGCTATGAGACAGGGTGTGCACAGAGATGTGAAAAAGCTATTTCAGTGCGTCACTGCTTCATGGCTTGAGTCATGTCGTTAGCAGTCCCCTGGTGCTAAGAGGTTCTGTGAAAAGCAAATTAAAATAAGTACAATTTGGTTGTAGATGACATTTTGTAAATGGAGTACTGATTTCTACTTAATCGTATTTGCAATGTCAGAAGCAGGACTAAATAAAAGAATCTTTCCTGATTTGAGCTAGCAAGGTAGCTTCTTTTATGGTGGTTTTAAGCCAAGGCAGTGAAAGGTGACTAGAAAGTTTTGGTGCTCAAATGAAAAAAATTTAGAGAGGTCTAATATTCAGAACAAAGGTTTGGTTTCAGAACAAATCTGTTTCGGAAACGGAACAGTTAGGGACATCTCAGTAAATGCTGCCATCCTTTCAAGGAAACCTAGACCACACGCTTTTGAGCAGAGGCATCTGTGTTTCCTTTGTTTGCATATGCAAGTTGGCTGGTTAAATTTACTACACAATTTCTCTGGGATTCTTTTGTAAGGTTTGGAGACACTGTTTGTTCCAAAACTGGTGCAGGGCAATGACAAAGACCATACTTGGAGGCCAGAGAGAGTACCCAGCTACTGCAAATTGGCTGTTAGGTGAATGGGCAGTGCAAACTCATCTGAGAAGGTACATGGGTGTCCTGAATACCAGCATTGTTGCTTTTTGTAATTAATTACACAGTGTAAAGCCATTTAAATATAGTTACATGTCCTTAAATTAGGAAACACAGTAAATGTAGATGGTATTTGAATGTTACAGTGTGCTTAATAGTCCTCAGTCATTGAGGAAATTCTCTGTGTGTTTCTGTGGGCATGCATGCATATTTAGCTCTTTCTTCAACCCAGTTGACTATGTTGCTTCCTCAAAGAGTATAGTATGTCTTTAAATCTCTGTTATGCCACATTTATTGTATTTGCTTTTTTAAAAAGGAAACGTTCTTCTTTTAAACTTAAAAAACTCCAGCTTTTTAGTAGAAAAGTCCCTTTCTGTAAAGTTCAAAGGTTGTTTGACGTTCTTTAAAAGTTCAAACCAACTGTAACAACAAAAGCAAACACAGATTTTTTTCCCCGAACTGGAATATAGAGAAAAATCTTTCCATTGCAGACACAAATCTCAGGTGTATCGTGTTCCCAGTCCTATGTTTTTTCTCTCCTATTGGACACCTGAGGAAATAGTGGTGCTTGTAACATGAAGGAGAGAAAAGGTAGTTCAAGTTTATATTAACCAAACATGAGAAGAGAAGCAGGGAGCAATTTCTGAAGTCTGGACTGCTTTTTGGTGAGGACTATGACAACTTCTTTGTCACCAGCAAATAAACCACATTTTAACTTGATGGTTCTTCTGACCAAATGCCCCTGTAGCAAGGCAATACCTTTAATAGCAATGACATTTTGCTCTTCTGTCAAAGGCTCTTGGGTTCCTGTATTTAGAGGCCAGAAAGGCATATGATGACTTCCTAAATAAAGCAAGTAGTGGAATTCAATTCACTGATGTCTGCATAAAGTCCCTAGCTCCTATTTGAGTATAGGCTTTAGTAGACATCCGGTTTTGTTTTCATCACATACTACAACAAGAAATCTACTGGATCCCACAGGAAACTGTTAAAATAGTTATTTCTTTCTCAAAAGCAAGCATTTAATGTTGTATTTGAATATTTCTAATTTCAGGTCCCTGGTGTTTCGTATCTCATTATCCAAAGATGTTAGCATGCATTCAACATCAGGCTCAGACGAGATCACTGGAGCAACTCTTGCCCCATCTGCTCACCCACCCCTTCCCAGAGGCTACTGCCCACCAGAGCAGGGATAGCTAAATGTCTCCTGAAATGACACAGTTTACAATGATAAACTGATACTGGGCAGCAATTTACAAGAAATGAAGATCTAACTGGTTCTTGCTGCAGCCAGAGTTTGATCTTTGGCTGCATGCATATCAATATTTTAATGTACTAATCTTAGGTACCTCTTATCTCCATGGATGTAGTTATGATCAAATACCTCCCTAACCCTCTCTTTGAATAGTCTGACCTCTGAATGTGCCTTTGAGACCCTCAATTTTGTAACTCTTTTCTGAGACATATTTCAACATGTGGACATGAGACTTTGATAACCATTTCTGAACAATTATCCTGCAGTATGTGTTAGTCTACATAGACGTCTCCTCACTGAAAAAAGGTGACCCTGTCATACAGAGGCTTCTTTGCAAATAAAGTTCTCAATTCTGCAAGTGTGATGCAGTGCGAGACTACTACAGAAAAATGTGGGTTATGAAGCTTTGAGATTTAAACACCCCATTTAAATATCACTGAGAAAAAAGAAGCAAATGACAAAATTAAGGACATTTGAATTACATTTTGTTTCTTCATTTTTTTCTGCTGTAGTGGCAAAAGTTAACAGAATACAAAACTTTTGCATTGAAAAGACATTTTTTTTAAATGAGAAGTATGTTCTTCCAACAAGGAGTTAATAGTTTAAAGCAGGATAGCAGGACAATCCATTTCCATGTGGAAGTTCACTGGAGTAGCTGTAATACAATGGATGACCAAATTAATATGTATGAGAATGCCCAATATATATACATATGCAAAACCTTGTTGTTTTTATGGTAGCTCATTATGCAGCAATTCAGTGAAGTCAGCAGTGTAGGCTGAATTCAGGTTACTTTGCAGTGAATTGGAAATCAGGAGAAGTATGAGCTACCTTGCATTGCTGAAGTAGGTGAAGTTCATTAATGTTCATTTTGGGAATGATTTAATGATGAGCAGTTGATACATTGCCAGCTCATAGTCAGCTCAGTATCAACTCATTAGCAGGAAGCTGGACTCTGTGTAAGTTGTTCTGAGACTTGTGCCTCAAACACACGTGTAGGAGAGTAATAATTTTATTAAAAGGAAGAAGTTTTCAATGTAAGAAACAATATTTTAAAAATAAGATGAGAGTTTATAGAAGTAATGTCGGAACTGCCTTGAAATTGCTTTCCAGGAAAGCTCTCACCCTTAAAAAATACAACATGAATAAAAAGGTATGTCAATGCCTTTCTCATGCTAACACAAGACCACTATTCTTTGTAACTGCTAGAAGCTGCTTATGTAGACGACTTGCTATCTTATACTTTAGATCTGGGAAATCAACACTGAATTTAATTTAGACTCAGTAGAGAAAAACAAATCAGTAGCACCATATCAAAAGCACAAACTACATCTGGTCTCAATCAGTTTATGTACAACACCCAACACACTTGAAAGCACACCACCCACAGCAACATCTCCCAGCATGCTAAGAGCTTCCAATGCTACCTTCTCTGCTTTCTTCTCCTCATTTAGAGTGTGTTCTTTAAAAATAGACAAATAAATTATGTTTTCATGATTCATGTTTTCCATAATCTTGGGTCTGAAGCACTACCTCTAACTATTTCTATGATATTCGTGTGTTCCTTCATTTATTGTCTCAGGCATCAAACAATGTGATCCATAAACTCCATTCATTTGGCACATACTTTGCAGCTCCCAAGACACTTGGACCCCCACAGACTCACATCTCTTTCCAGATATGTTATTTGGGGATCCCAAATACCTGAGATTATCTTTTAATTGTTTGTAGAACCAAATCACTGATATATTGACTTAATTGTGTCTGTTTTCATTTATCTGCTTAAACAAGCAAAAAATACTGAAAGATAACAGCATTGTTGATTGATTTGACTGTGTGACGTTTGATGCAATCCTCATGTGCCACAAAGCCAGCATTAGGTTTGCAATCACAGGAAGTCATCTCCAAAAACTCAAGGAGGAGGAGAGCTGTTGGTGCTGGGAAGAAATTCAATTCCTGTAGTAAAGAATCATTTGTTTTGGTTTATTCACCCCAGTGACATATATGAAGGCAATGTCAGTAAATCAGCAGTCAGCTGACAGCAAAAGGCTTCGCTCCAAAAAAAAATAATTGCAAACTAGGATCTGCCAGTTTCACGCCCAGTAGTTTAAAAATACTAATAAAAACAGGAAAACGTGTGACAGGAAACTGATTTATACAAAACCCAGCAAACCTCTGTTATTTGTAAAGTTTTCTGCTTCTTAGAAATGATCCCCAAGAAAAATTCATAGCCTGAAGATCTTGTTATCCTATGGATATTTTGAGATGACCTTGCTCAGACCTGGACTTTGGGGATAGATCCTGCTTTTCCCGGCCAAGTCACAGCAGTGGATTCTTGTGCGCTTATTGCCTCTCAGGTCCCTAGCCAGCCCTTGTAGCTTAAGAAGAGAGAGCAGAAGCTGATCATGTTTTTGATGCAGAGATATTGCAGTTTTCCTTTGCAGGCAAGCCAGTAGCTGTGAAAGAATTGGGAAGAGAGGAGAGAAGTGGAACCAGAAAGCCTCAAAGATGATTCAAGAAGGAAATTCTTGCTAAATTTTTAGATGATTGTATCAATTTTGTGTTCCTAGGAAAAAACAATTTTCTCCTGGTATATTGCATTTGTTCAAGTAGTGCCATTAAAAGTATGGGAATAATAATTTGTGAGGCAGCTTGTGGTCCATGCTGCTCTTTCCTGCGTTCTTCAACCTAGTTTAACTTTAAAAACTTCCTACATTATTGTCAAATTCTTCTTGCAGCTAAGAAGATAAATGCAGCAAATCATCTCCTGTTAACAGGTAAATTACAGGTTCTCCCTACTGGAAGAGCCAACAAAGGTTTTCTGTAAGGGGTAACAGTTTGTTTTCACTGAGTTTGCACTGAAAAATGCAGATAATCTCTGTGAAGCAGTTTACAGAATGGAACACTGGGGATATTAGGAACTTAATGTTTCACTTTTCACCAAGAATGGTTGTCATACTATGCCAGGCACTTTAATGGAGAAATTAGCAATAAGCATTTAGAACTGTATCTTCAAGAGAATTGTAACCAGCTTAGGTGTACAAAATATTTGCATTGGAGGAAGTAAAAGTTAAGTTAATGAACAAAAGGTGTGGTATTACATCCAGACCAGGTCAACTGTGCAGCTGAAGAGAGGCTATGCATTTCTATGCTACAAGCCACCACTGCGCTGCAACTTGTAATTTTTTCTTCCTTTGAATAGTCTCATGCAGGTCTCTTTTAGGCAATGGCAACTACCTCATACTCAGGCACGTATTTTAGAATAGGGAGATTTATGCTTACATCTCTTTTCCATGCCTTAAATGTGCAGTTTTTCTAGAAATAACACTGGGTTTTGACGATGGGTGTCGAAGTTTTCTTGAGGGTGTTTGATGTTGGTGTTAAATACTGTGGATACAGAGCTGCTGGTTCAGCTATAAATGGTACCTGGCTGTGTGAGTTAGGGCCCCAGAAAGCCAGAGGCCTTGGTACCTCCCCATCTGCCCTGCTGCTGCCTCCTTGTCTATCAGCTGTTGTGCAATGCAGCCAGGTTTGGCCACACCTTTGACCTCAGCTTCATCACACAGTGCTATTTTCTTGTCTGCTGCAGGAGGCTCTCATAATGTAGGTAAATACTGCTTTTCTTAGTTTCATGAGCTACTCTTTTTATTCATGGCAAAGAAAGCAGAATCTCCTCCAATTTCTCTGCTATTTCCCCTTCTTCCTTTATAACTTTTAACTTTTTTCACTATTCTCTACCAGCTTGAGCTGGGTGGAAAATCAGCACTTCCGGCTTGCTAATGCCAGGCTGTGACGAATGCTTTGCACTACATTGCAGCCTTTCTGCTGGATTTGGTTCTGACATAAACTGGTAGGACAAGCTGTCACTTGTCACTCTCATGATGTTTTCCTTGTGGATGGGTTCTTCGACATCCTTTCGCCCAAAGGACAGTCGGACACTCTTCTCTTGCCTGCTCTGTTTGTTATCTTCCAGTGCTTATTGCTCTGATTGTGCCAGATGCAGAGAGGCAGTTACTCCCCTTTAGAAATTTGCAGTAAGCCTTAACCGAGGACACAGACACAGGTATTTTTGTGTTCTAAGGAAGACATTAAACGTCTGAGGTAGGAGGGGGATGACCCTACCTGTGAACGAAGCTGGTGCCCTGTGGAAACCTTAGCTAATTACCTTTGGATGAAGAAACTGTCATGGTCCACTGGCCAAAATGTTGGAGGCTGTTACCTGAGCAGTTCCATGGGCTCCGGGCAATGAGCCAGTGCAGCTTCCAGCCTTTGCCACTCCATTAGCTGCAAGCTACTAATATGACACATCCCTCATGACTTGTGTCCTCTAAAGACAGTGCTGGATTCAGTCCCAGATCCAAGCTCCTACATCGTGTGCTATTTCCAGATTTTAATTTTTTTGTTAGAAACAAAGTAGCAGAAACAAAAGCCTGACTATTCCTTCCTGTGTAGAAAGCACAGAGAGTTGACACCATGGTGGCTGTTTTGGTGTACAGCAGCACTGGTGGGAAGTGTCAGCACGCTGGAAACCTCACCGTGGTGCTGATGCCATGGCCCAAAGATCCACGAGTGCATTCCCAAATCACCTTGAGAGAAGTCTGCAGGAGAAAGATGTGGCAGCCCCAGGCCTGCACTTTCAGGGAAATACCTCTCAGGGCCTGAACAAGCACTGATGTAAGCCAAGAGGAAAAAGAGCTTGCCTAGACCTTTCTTGCCTGGAACGTGAGGGTGACTACCTGTCCTAATACTTACTTGAGGGCAGCAGAAGGCAGCAGCCCCTGCACAGTATCCCTGGGCTGTGCTGGCAGCAGGAGGAGTAGCTTAAGGACTGATGTGTGCTTCTTGCTGGTACAACTAACACTAACACTTTCACTTCCTAAAAGGGCACTTCTCTGCCTGTGTGAGACAGCTCAAAGCTATTTTAAGCAGGCACCAGCCTTGTCCAGCAAAGCCCAGACAACACTGACGTCTCCAAATGTGGGAGGAAAAACTTCTGAGTGAACACAACAGTGAAGGGTCACTATCCCAGTCAGCCAAAAGCACAGCATCCATCCCACACTGGTCATTAATCTCACAGAGTAATGAGAGTCTGGGGAAACTCCTTCCTTCCTCTGGTGGAAAGAGGCAGCTGGGCAGAGCCCTGCCAGAAACATGGCACTGGTCAGGCTGTGGGTGACAGATGCTTCATGGACAAGCAGAGGTTTCCTGGAGGAAAGCAGACCTGTGCCAGGGTTCAGGGCTGTGCTGGAGGACCATGGCATCGGCTGGCAGCACTGCTAGAGCTGTGTTTGTGTTGCTTTGCTTTGAAAAGGAGAGGAGGCATTCCCCAGTCTGCATGGCAGGTGAAACAGCCAGAAACAGCCCTGCAGCCGTCTGAACCACTGCCATGTCAAAACATCAGTCGCCTTTGGCTTTTGTAGTTTTGCTCTCCATGGACTTGTTTTTTATTGAAGAAAAAATTCCTGCCACAGTCTGTAGCATTTAAGCAACTTTTCCTCCTGGAAAACTACTTCATAGGAAACCTCACAGTAGTGACAAGAGGAAGATGGAGCCATGTCAGCATGCTGGCTTCAGACACAGGGCTGTCACACATGTACCAGCAGTTTTGGTCAAAAGTGCTTTTTCCATCAATCTTCAGAGCCCAGCAAAACTCATTCTACAGACTCCTTCATACCAATACAGAGATGCTGTATGTAGCCACTGTCTGCTCCCACTTCACTGTGGAGGGGCAGCGCCAGTGGGTGAGCTGTGCCCCTGCCACTGTAGTAGATAGGCTGATTGCCTTCTGTATGGGCAGCAGTGGCCGCAGATGGCCATAGGTCTCTCACCTGAGGCCATTCTACTGTTAATGGTGGAAACAGCTGGATCCACTTCCTTCGGCTGTTTGTTACTGTTCCTCAGCAGGTGGCTGTCAGCCTACAGCTAAACTGATGAAGGAACCTAGGAAGGCCTTTCAGTGATGCTGTGTTGGGTTCCTGAGGCTCTTGGGTTGTTTTTCTGTGGTGAGTAAAGCTAAACTATCTGGGATATGATGAGAATTGCTCTTATAGTCTGTTTTGCAGCTCTGATGTGCCGATTTGGACCTTTAGCAGGTGCACCATAATTGATGATAGTGGTATAAGTAACATTTTAGCCTTGTACAGATGGTTTTGCAGTAAGTGATCACAAACTAAGAAAGGAAGGAGTTTGATCCATACCTTATTTTAGTTTCCCTGAGTACATCCATGTTGTTATTTAACCTTGCTTTTGATTTTCTGGTACCTAGAGTCCTTTAGGATTTGGATATGTTGGCTTATATTCAGAAGCAGATTTGGTGCATAGTTTTTTCTGTACCACCACCACTTTCAGCCAAGGGTAAGGGTGTCATACAGCCTTCAGTTTCAGTTGACTGTGGCAGATTAGACTATAAGCACAGACAGCTTGTAAAGGTCAAAGGACAGCTTGCTGTGTTCACCCATTGCTCTTGTGTTGTTGGTACCCTCTGAGGAGGAAACAGACTGGCAGCTAGTGCTGCTATCAGGGCTACTTTCTGCCTCGCAGCTCTGTTGTGCACCCAGAGCTGGCAGCTGGGTTACCAGTATAGGACAGAGAGTGCTGTAAGAAATACCCTCTTCTAAACCTGTTTCAGCCAGTAGAAGCTGTCAGTGCTCCCAGCTGCCCATCAACAAGAATAACATCCCTGCAGTTTGCTTGGTGGAAGCTCCCTACTTGACTCCAGCTAAACCAGGTTCCTGCGTCCTTTGCTCATGCTATTTGAGGGCATGGATACCCTCTGATGCAGGAACTTGTGAAGTTTCTTGGTGCACACCAGGGCTGAAGGGCAGCAGGGTTTGCTGTCCTGAGGTCTGGTCCCTTGCTGTACATTACATAATTGTAGTCCTGCAGGCAAGCAGCTGGGCCTCAAGGGCTGAGTAACTATTTCTGCCCTTCTTGAAATGAGGTTTCAGAAGATAATAACCCATGAAAACTTGACTAGTCAGATTATGACTACAGTCTAGCAGGTGCTTTGGTATGCAGATAGCCAGAAGAAAGCTTACAATTTTTTGTGCATGTATATTTCTGAGTGTAATGTTCCAGTAACATTTTTCTAGCTGTGTGTACAATTACAATTAACTTCTTGTAATACTGTGCAGTTTTTTATAAGACCACTCTTCTATTTTGTGGTAGCTTTCCCAATTCTTACACTTGCTGCTTTGTTTGGATCAGGCTGTAATCTTTCTGAAGGAACTCAATGTCTCAGAAAAGTTATGAGTCTATCAAAAAGCAGCAGTTTAATTTTATAGGCACACCTGTGAATTTAATTCTCTCTCTAAAACTTCTCTTAAGTCCTTAAAGGGTCAATCCAAACTCAAGGTGGGAAGTTTTGATTGCATGGTCTCAGTAAACTGCATGATATATAGACATGGTGAACCAGACAAGTGAGTGGTCACTAATCCTGAAACCTGGCCAAGTCACTTGTAATTCAAAAAGCCACTGCATTTAAAAATGAAAAGTTTCTTTTATGATAAAAGTCCATTTATTATTCATTATTTTTCTTACTGCTGTCATCCATTAGTAACTGCCAGCAGGTGCTAGTAAGGTCATTGGTAGTTAAATATTTTCCCCAGCTGGGGAAATGTCTGTGAACTATAAATGCTAGGACATGGCTATTCTTCCCTCTCTCTTTTCTTGAAGTGAAGTAAAATGTTTTTATACACTGTATCATATCAGCTCATGCAAAAGGTAATCTCTACCCTCAGGAGAGTAATGCTAAAGGGGAGCAGGACTTCTGAGCTGGACAAAACCTGCCTACTAGTGCAGCTTGCTTTCAAAGAAGATGCATTTGGTGCTATTGTTATTAAGTGTTACACATAACAATGGTATTTCTTCCTAGTGTTTCACGAAAAATCCCAAACCCTCTCCTATTTCATCCAGTAGGTGAGATGATAACCCTGTATCTTGAAAAATTGGAGGTAGCTCTAGAACAACATGTTTTAAAGATTGCTTTTAAAGTGATCTTGTTATGGTAGTAAGTTTTTAAGTTTTCTTAGCAGTGGCTTTAGCCAAACCACTCTTCAAATTTATCCAAAAATTTTCTAGAAGGGAAAAAAAGAAGAAAGCAGATGAAGAAAATTTTAGCCCAGGCAGCACTTAAAAATATGGGGAGGATGATAATGTCCAGACAGAAAAAGTTGCTGGAGCACTGTTTAAATGCAGGCTAAAATATATTTGCTTTACCGTTAATGTCCATATGTCTCTTTTTGTGTGCTCCTTCTAACCTAAATCAAAGTTGTGGCCAAGCTTCTTTATGAAGTACTGATATCTTGACAAAACAAAAGTACCTGAAATCTCTGGACTGTCTATTCTCTGGGATATTCACTGCAATTTTGTAATTTTCGGCAATTTAAGGAAGGTAAAATTGCTACTCTGAAGTCCATGTGAGCTCTGACGTTTATTTCAGTAGGGCCAGTATTTGAGAGAGCCCATTACCTGAGGAGTTCCCCCTTTATGGGTGGTGGGTAGCTCATGTGCTACCTGAACCTGTTACATGCTTATCTAAACCTGCTGAGGTTTTTGTGTTGTTAATATGAAGCACAACTATCCTGATTTTTTGTGGATTTTTTTTTTTTAAATACTGAAAAAGGCTGAAAAGCCAAAGGAAGAGAGTTGCTATGACTAAACATACACCTTGGTGAAACTTGAGGGCTAATCCACCTAAGTATGCTGGCTCAAACGCAGGAGGGTGCCTGAGACCCTCTGCAGGGCAATCTGCATGCTGTAGGAAAGCCCTGTGCTTACAGAGCTGCGTTAGATAGAAACTCATTAAAGACATTACTAGGCAGAACAACTTAATTTGTCTTCAGTGACAAGAAAGCAGTTGTTAACTGTTACACAGTGAGAGGCAGTGGATGCACCAAGGCATTTTTGGTTTTACTGGCAGGTGAATTAGCTGAGGTTGAATCATCAACTTCTGTGTTAGTGCTAACCTTGCCTAGTTGTTAGTAAAACCTGCAAGCACCTGTGGCCCCTTGCAATTTACAGCAAGATAGTAATCCCAAGTTTAAATAAATGAAGAAGAAAGTGGACATCCTCTCCCCACCCAATACCTTTGTGTTAGAGAAGACAGTACCCGCAGTCCTGAGACACTTCTTAGTCATCTGGTCTCAATAAAATATTCTCTTTATATTGTCTGTGATTGAATCTTGTCTCTGGGACCGAAGAAGTGAGGAAAGAAAGACCATGGGACATTGAAAAAAGTCCAATGGGATGGTAGAGAGGAGAGATGCAGGAAACCTGACTAATATAAAAATCACCCTGGAAAGCCCTGAAGTATTCTGATTTCTACTTTGTCTTGTTTATACTTCTTCAGATTGCTTTCTGTTTGTTCCTTAACTCTAGGAAATGATGATTGCTTCATACTTTGCAATCACTAATGACTTTAATAGATTAAATCTGTGATAATGTCTCCGCAACCTAATAAAGCTGGGTAGTTCGTAATGCAGGCATTAGGATTTCTCTTCTTAGTGTATTGGCAAGAGGGAATATGACAACAAGGGATGACAATTCTAAGAGCATGCAAACAAAACCCAGGAAAGACTTCTGAGTCTTTTGACTCAGAATAAAATGAATTTATAATGAAAGAGTCTTCACAAAAAGAAACCCTTATTGCTTCACTGAATGTTATTTTCTAGAGCTATTTGACAGTGTTGCTCATATCTTGGAATCTAGAGAACAAAGAGAAGTGATTTTCATTTCTTTTCCATTAAAACGTTCCCTTGATGTTTGGGTTCAGTTTTGATGATACTCTAATAGGTTGTTACACTTGTATATACAGCTCCCATTTTACATTCTAGAGTGTCATATGTATCCTGAACCCTCACATATCCACATGGTGTCGGGAAGTAATGATACTCTTGAACCACAGGAGCGGAAACTGAGACACTGAATGTGATTCCCTTAGTATGCTCCAATACATCTGAGGCAGAGTTGAGAGAACAGTCCAACAAATTTCATCCTGGCTTTTCTTTTTCCCTTCACGTGTACTGTGAAGCTGGATGTCCCCTCAAATTACTGGGATCCCATCTGCTTTTCTTGCCAGAGGAAAAGCCTAGGTTTGCAGAAACATCTCAATGATGAGTTGAATGCAAAATACTGATAAACCTGTCCATGGGTTGGCACTGTGTGTGAGTAAAGACGGAACATGGTACGGGGACCAGGATTTTCAGAGATGTGTCAGTGGATCTTCCTGTAGCATTTAGGAAAGTACTTGAGCTGGTCATTCAGTCTGAACCAGTAAAATAGCTCTTATTGTCCATGGAAACTGCTGTCCCTTGCTGTCTGTCCTGTGCCTGTGAAGGGGAGGACTTACCCTTTCCTTAGCTGTTCCTGTGCTAATCGTGTGGAACGGAACAAAGAAGCCAGTTTGCAAGCAGGTGTGGCTGAGCAGGCTACAGGGCAATGTGCTCCTACAGAGGGGGCAGCTTCTGGCAGAAAGTATGATTAGCTGGAAATAAGTGTATCATCATGCTTTTTGTGTAAAAGTGGAGCTTGAAGAGTTGAAAAGTAATGGATATTTTTTCCCCCTAAAAAATCTTATGTGCTATGTCTGAATGAATTGTTTCATTTTATGCCTGTCTCCTGGGCTCTTTAAAGTAGGTTTTTGACTTTTTCTTTGCAGAATTGAGGAAGAGCTTCTAATCAGCTTGTAGGTATACTTGCTCCCCATTATGTGTTTGCATACTGTAAGCTGCTTTCACTTTAAATTAATATCATTGTGATTGTTTTATGAAACTGTTTTTCAAAACCTCTGGCACTGAGCTGTGGACAGAAAAGAATCTGAAAACTTCAATAGTATGTTACACAGTGCGTTTGAAGAAGCTTTCTGAATTGCTCCTTCCTTTCCTGTAAATCTTCCCATCAAATCCTCTTTATATGCCCATTGCTAAGCACCAAATAAGTAACTATTATGCTTCTTGCTTTCTCTGCTGCATACCTATCAATGGCTACTGCCTGTATTTCTGAAAAGACAAGAGATCACTTTGTATAACGTCCAACACAGGCAGGAAAGAAGAGGTAAAACCATGTGATCTCTCATGCAGCTTCCTTTTGTGTCATCTAACGTACTTATCTTAGCAGGAGGAATAATTTTGGTCTTTTGTGTGTGGATAAACGTGATAGGATTCAAATATGAGTCTATATCCACAATACCTTCAATGCATTGTCCTGGAATACTGCAATAGATTTAATAATATATCGGACTGGTTGGACAAAGACCTATTTGATCTTCTTCCATTAGCTTTACTCTCAATGGAACCCAAAGCAGGAGGCTTCCTCTCCTCAAGCTTTAAGGGGTTGTTTTACTGCTTTTGCACACTGGTCCGCTGCTACAGTGAAAGTGGATGCCAGCACTTGATCTTACCTCCGAGCTGAAGGATCAGTGAGAAGAGTTAGCAAGAGGTTGTTTGTGCTGTGTTAGACCTCATTTTGAGTTTCCCCCCATATCCTGGAAATCATAGCCTTTTATGGGACAGATCAATTTCAGCAAGCAACAATTACGTGAGGGAAGCTAGAACACGCATTTGCTTGTTGGTAGGTGTGGGTGCCTGAGTTACACCTACTGCCTACAGTCTCCAATTTACTCATTCGAAATAACATTTGTGAGAAAAGGAATATTTAGCTCCTCATAGGAAACACAGAGGTGCTGATTTCAATGGTTGCTCTTTGTCTATCTAGTAGGTGGTCTCTTCTATCTCTATTTTTGTGGTGCTTACTAAGGAGCAATGGTATGGATGCTTCCTAGCTGAACCAGGGGACTATTGAGCTGGGGCTAGCTAGTGATGTCAGTGCAGGTGTAAAATAATGATGTTCATTCAATGAAAAATGTTTCTTTACACACACAATTCCTGTGCTTCCAGTGGCCTCTGGAAGTATTCTAATGGTTTTCCACTTGTAAGAATCTAAGCATAGCAAGTTTTGAACTCTAAAAAATTCCATTCAGTAGATTCCCCTGTCTCTTTGCTACATCTTGTACAGTTTGATTCTCCTATTAATGAGAAAGAAGTCACTTAGCATTGTTAATTCCTTCGTCTTATGACTCTTCAAATCATTGAATAATAAGAACCCATTGTGTTCTTTATGGTTATTCTGGGCAATAACAGTCCTAATAGTTATTTGTATAATTTTTTTTTATAAATTCCTCACCCCCACCCACAGTTTTCAATGCTTGGATGACTTGGGAAGAAGTGACTCACCGTTGTCAGGCTAACACATTTTATAATAACTTAACAACTTATGAACTTCTTCAGCTTTAAATACCTTGTGGCAGGACATACATATGTATCCTGTAACTATATTTAAAAGTTTTCTGCTTATTCTCTCCTGCTTTTATGCTTGATGAAATCTCTTGGATGTCCCAGCTGTTTGTGGGCCTAATATAAAACTGGAAAGTGCACATGACTAGATACACTTCTGAAAAATCACGGATGTGATATAGATGGATATTCATGCAGTGATTTTAGTCTGGTTGCATCTTCTCAGATGGTGAGTACAGCAGAGCCAAAGCCTGAGACAGGGGAATGTACAACTGTGGATCTGAACAGGGTAGTGTAAATACCACCAGAGTGCTACAGGAGCAGGGTTAACTACAAGAAGGTGGGTGGGTATAGGACTGTAGCCTCTTTCCTCCTCTCATTCAGTTCACACTTCAATGTTAAGAAGTATTCATAAGTTAGGTTTTTCGTTGGTGTGTTTTGTTGTTTGTTTTTCTTAAAGGAAATTCTAAGAATATAGTAAACTTTGGTTGTGGATGGGAAAGAATAACAAAACACCAAGCCTACTACATGGGTCTGACTAAAGCATTCAGATTTCTCAGCCTTCAGATTCACCAGAAACTCTGATCTGATTTTACATACTAATGGGCCTGGACTCTTGGAGAGCTGTGTGATCCATTTAATAATAAAACTCTAAAATAGTGATGTTTCTCTTGATTTAGGATTTTGCTTTGGAAATTTCATGATGTGGTCATATCTTTTGTTGTCATTTTTGTCCTGCCAGGCAAGCCTAAAGATGAATGGCTTTTGGGGCCCTCCGTGTAACTTTGTTTGATCTCTCCATTTCAGTAAGCAAGCCAGAAAAGTCTTGGCATGGTTTCTCTTCCTGTTTCCTTCTTTTGGCAACTGTACCTGGTGGGAAGCAGTACATCAGGTTTGCTTTCCCTTTCCAATGATGCTCTCTATCTCAAGGCCTAAATGTTGTGATTCAATTTGTTCTACCTCTGCCTTTCTCCTCTTTACACCGACCCCTCAGGGAAAACTACCAGAGTGCTGCCTTCATTATGCTGAACCTCTGAAGGCTAGGATACCAGTATTCAGGCAAACCACAAGTCACTCATAAACAAGGAGATATTGCCTTTATGTTACAGACCTTTGCTATGAGTTTTCTATTGTTCAGCTCTACTACGAAAATCCTAAGAGTACTAATAGTATGATGCAGGGTTCTGCTCTGACAACAGTACTCTAGAACAAGCTCCTTAAGGATGACTTGTAAAATGGTGCAAAATTAGTCAGGCAAAAGACTGCATTATGTTTAGAGCTGAAATGAAACCTGCACCTTTCCATCCTTTGGAATATTTGGGAAAGGAAATAAAACAGCCAACCCTGTTCAGGATTGAAGCAGACCTTTTGAAATATTCGTAGAAAGCAAAATCTGGAAAAAAAGGTCTAAAAACTTGGAAATGGGATTCTTGCACACCATCCAGAGGCTGGGGTTTGGTTCAGCTGAGGTCTCTGGTTTGCCAACTTTATGATGGATGGGCAGGACAGAAGTCCAAAACTCCTGAGACTGCTTGCTTTGTCTGGGATCTTGGGGAGCCTGGAAAACATTTCACCTTGCTTCAGAAGCATTTGTCTTCTTCTACTAATTGCCTCATTGTTTTCTACTCTATTTTCTTTTTATCACTGTAATAAATACGGCCTACTCAAAGATCTCTTTTGCAGTCCTTTCTGAAAGGAGATGTAGTTACTGAAAGCTGGTTCTCTGCTGTTTGCAAAGCTTTAACACCGTGCAGATCTATAAGACCTCAACATCTCTCGTCTCGGGTGAAAAACAAATCCTGTTTGATGACTGACCTTCCTAGGAACAGAAGCTTCTCCGGAAAGACATCAGATCTATTGGTTTCCAGCTGCTGCTAGGTAAAAATCATTATCAGAGCACACAGGGAAACCTAGTTTCACTGGCTGCTTAGCTCAATGAACATATTTCTTAGAATAATCCCTAAAATAGTATGAACCAACATGGACATAATGTGATTGCATCTCAGGCCCTTTGAAGGGAGATGGCTGTGGTTCATTATTGATAGGATTTACTGAATAGAAGTCAAGTAGTTATGTATAAAAAATCCCCAACACAACACTTCAGAGTTTAGATGTATTTCGTTGTCTACCTGCTCTTGGAAGAGGAGTAGATGGTACAGCCTTTCCCTTGGTAGACAAGTGGCTTGCTTTCCCACTTTGTGTACAAATGGACTCAGTGTGTGCTCAGTCTGCATAATGGATTAATTCCATTAATCAATTTAATTCCTCATTGATAAAGTAGCTGATGATTGGCTAGCAACACCTCATACTGCAGTCAGATTTTTCTGGGGTTGGAACAGAAGTGGCATGTGACAGGAGAATATCCTTGGATATATCTGGCTGAAATCTAATCCTTTAGACACTTAATTTAAATGGCATAAATTTCTTGACATCACTGAACTGGGCTGTGACTTTACAATGTCTCCCAGCAGTAGACTGAACGAGACTTCTCAGCCTTGGCATCACGCCTCTTGCTCTGATAGTACCCTGTCGCAAAAAAGTGCACTGAGAAGATAGTTTTACTATGCTGGCCCAGTTGAGTTGGCTGCTGGTAAAAAGCAGGAAGAGACAGCAATGAACCAAGACCCTCCCCACCTGTAAAAGGAGAGAAGATTTGTTTCTCCTTCACTTGGAAATGCAGATTTGTCTGTGGGCAGTCTTTGGAATAAAGAGGCTTCTTGTCCCACCTTTTGCAACAAAAGAGGTCCTAATGGGTATGCCCAAGTCTGTCTCAGCAGCTTCAAAACAATGTGGAAACCTTCTGAAGATAGTAGATAATTATATTCTATTATTGTGGTTTATGTTTATTTTCTGCTCAGTCCAAAACAGCTGAAAGGAAAAAGAAAACATTTCTCTGTGCTTTTAAAAGAAAACTATTACAGCTACTGGAATATCTGAGACTAAAATGAGAAACAGTCGTTTGAGAAACAGTTGTAATTAATGCTCACTTGTTTTCGCCTTATTATATCCTGATTTTTTCAACATGCACACACCTACACATGTAGCAGTCCTTCCCCAGCTCTTATTAAATTCTGTCTTCTGGTGAAATGTAATATATAGTAGGATATAGAGATTGAATCTAGTAAGACTGTACTTGGTAATCCAGTTCTGGGGTTTTTGTTTCTTATCCTTTATTGCTCTATTTTGTCCTTATTGAAACTCCAATATGTTGTCTGGATTATTTTATATTCCCCAAGTTTGCTCTCTAATAGCTGGGTATGCTCAGCAGTTACTGCCTCTCAGTTCTGTTCGTTTCCTTCAGAACAGAAAGTTCTGGGTTTCTGTAGGCTGTGATGCACCATTTACAGTCCTTCTACTTTTTGATTGCAGTAATCACCTGGCTTTGCAATATCAGGACTTGCATGAAAGCATCCCATGAGGACCAGGTACAGTGGGTTTCTCTAGATTCAAGTTGAATAATTTCCTCACTATTACATGAGAGTGAATGTGGTTGGTCTTCAGTTGGATGGTGAGTCCTTAGATGAATTCTCTGTCATTTTGTATAACTTTGTTTTGTACTTTTTTGTTTCTAAAAAGCAATTCAAGTGGTAACCTAGGATATGCAGTATTGCTCAGGTTCAAAAGTACAGCACATGATGTTGGAAATTCAGATATGAAGCGGCTGGTACACTGACAATAAGGTTTTGTAGATAAGTTTAGGGAACAAACCTAATTTTAATTAAAATAAATTATAATGAAATTGGAGTTTTTGTTCACTAATTCCAAAAAATGACTGGAAATTCCGAAACTTTGCACAACAGCTCTGTCCACTGGTATCCAATAGGCATGTCCCCATGAATTATTTTGAGCTAAGGTTTTGTTTCAGTCTCTGAATTTACACTGTGTGAATCAGTAAATGTTGTGGAAAAGAAGCAGAGGATAAATGCTGAAGATGTCCCATTATTGCAAAGCTGAGGTAGTATATCTTAACAATAAGTCAATACAGCACAAGAGATTGAGGTTACACTGACATTACTTACACTCAGGTGGCTGCATCCATGTCAGAGCTGTGCTTGCTCATTTACATATGAAACTGAGACTTCTGGGGCTCTTATTATCCCTGTTATTAATGAGTTGAGCTCTTTTGTGGTGGCTTCTCTCTGGTCCCACTGCAGGTTTAGGAGAGGAACCGGAGCTGGTGGTTTTGCAGTCATGTTTATTTCCTTCCCCTCTGAAACCTGATTATGAAAGTGGTTCATTTTTACTTTTTTAGCTGGCCTGTATAAGTTAAAAGTTTTTAACAACACAAAAAATAAAGAGGTTTATTTTAATTTTCTTTTTTAATTGGCAGTGGAATTCTTATGAGCAAATTGCTCAAGAGAGCTTGCTTGGGGAGACAGAACCTGCCTTCTTGCTGGGCAGGAACATTAGCAGGGACACCTGAAACTCATCTTCAAGAAGAAGGGTCAGGATTGTGTTTGGATGAGCAAGTATATTCTCTTTCATCATGGCTGCTGGTTTTTTTTTTTTTTTCCTAGCTTTTTCAGACCTGTGAGTCTTGATGCTGCTCTCTCAGGAGAAGTTTTGCTGTCATTGCCTGTGACTAATTACAGTTCCCCTGCAGTTACTGGCACACACAGATTTTTCTTAAAGTTTGTGCATGTATCTCGCATCACATCAACAAAGGCCTCTTAGACTGCCAACCTCAGCTGTGCCCTTAGCATACCTGCTGAGCTGAGAAGTCATGACTTTTTTTCAGGGTTTTTTTTCTCTGTGCTTCATGGTTTGATGTGTATTCATTTCAGGTTTTCAGCTCTTCTTCCCGAGAGCTGAAAAGCTTACTAGAAAAGAAACAAAGAACATGAAAGATGCTTATGCAAGTCCTCAGCTGCAGCTGTGATCAGAGCACTAGACTAATGATATAACCATAAGAGGTGGCAATGCCACAGGGGTATGGCCATATCCATTCACCAGACCTAGTGAGGTCAGTAGAAGAAAGTGTGGGGATGGCCCCAACAAGAACATTGCGTGTCATTATGTCACTGGAGAAGCTGTCTCTGTGGGTCAACAGCTTGTGCTATGAAGAGATAGCTTGAGACTTGGAGCTGTCTGTCCACATATCTGAAGACCACCATGGTGTATCTTTGTGCTCATCTCCTGCATAAGACAGTCAATGCTGGAAATAACTTCAGTTGGAACAGATGTAGCTCATCTCCCAGGCCTGACTCATTGTCTTCCTCTCCCTGAGGGCAGTGGCCTTCACTGCCTCTCTTCCTTAATGCAGTTTTCCTGGTAAACAAGGAATAGCCTTTATCTTCCTCCCACCTCCCTAAGCCCAGCTCCCTACTGGTGCAGCAGCCAGTCTGGAGAAAGGCTGGGTTGCAGGGCTGCTGCTGGAAGCACATGACAACCCCATGCACATGACAACCTTTCTCTTGACAGTAGGAGTTCTGTAGGTATGTGGTGGTTATTTAGGTTGTGGTGAGTATTTTTTATCCCTTCAAACACAAAATAGGCAGATTACTGCTCACTGCAGGGTGCTGACTTGGGCAGCTTACTGCTGAGCTGGTGTCTTACTCCAGGTTTATATTTGTTTTTTTTTTTCGTTTTGTCATTTCCATTGTATTAATATTAATGTTATTTATTAAGGAAAACAACAGCAGCAAAAATCACTTGGGTCACCAAGTCTAGTCTCTCTTGACCACAGGCAGACAGAGAGAGAAGAGATGTTGTTCTGGAGAACATCTGCTTCTCTGGCTTCACAAACACCCTGTCGCATGCAGGGTGGCTTTTGGTAATGAGGGTCAAGGTTCACTTCTGTCTAGAGCACAACAGTTCATAAGGATTTCACCATCCAGATACTCTATTCATTTAAATGCTAATAAGATTCCTGTTTTGTTTTGAAATGTAGAGAGGATCTTTCTTCTTCACCCTTTAATCCCCTTTCTCCTGTTTTTTACAATCTTGCTTTAGCGGTTCAATCTGGCATTGCAGACAAGAAACACTTGACTTAGGGTGAAAGTATCTTCTAGGTGTACTTTTCAGAGTAGTGTGTGCTGGATGTGAGTGGTTCAAGCATGGGCAGGAGAACTCTTTCCACTTCTTTGGACTTGTTTCATTGAGGACATTGGCTTTTGTTTTGATTTCAGAGCTCTGGTACTGAGAACAAAGGCCTGTTCTACCCAGACAGGCTCTTATGTTTTACCCAGGCAGTTTCCTACAGAGACGGCAAATGCACCTTTAAAGGCTCCACAAGTGGCCACTGGGGACTTGCTCCTCAAAGAGGGCAAATCCAAGATAACAACAGCATAGTTTCCATGGTGGCCTGACTCCACTTGGGAAAGGATGGCGCTTTCCCCTCAGTGTTGAGCTGGACCAGAAATAGAAGCAGGCTGCCTCTGTGTGACACGTGGCTTTAATGACTTCATAACAATGACATGAGTAACCCTGTGAGTATGTGCTAAGATGACAAGAAGCTGGAGATAGTGCTGTACATCGTCTTCTCATTACGTATTCTAGATGCAGAAGGTAACAGAACACGAGTCCAGAAGTATATAATTTAAATAAGGCCCAGCTATTTTACATTACTCTGACGTGTCTCTTGGGAATATACATTAGAAATAATAGAAAGGAAATTAGAAAGGTCCTGCTAATATAATTTCTTATGGTTTTATTCATTACAGTGATACAGAGGTTCCGCTTTATCTTGGCCCAATTGATGATCACACGTATGTGTACACTAAAAAAAGTTCCTGACATCACAGCCTCAGATTATAGCATGACCCAGTGATAGCTCTATTTTGAATTTAGGGACAACTGCTGTCCTCCTTTTTAAAGTAGTAGAAGTGGTTAAACACTTTGGGACGTTGTGATGCTCTTCAGATGATTTTCTATATGCATATTAGTGCCCAGGTCAGAGGAACATCCTGGACCCTTCAGGTATCCATAATGCAGTAGAACCACTGAGCCTCAGAAATGATGGGGAAAAAGACATAAAAGAAAGCTTTGAGTACAGCTATCTCGAGTAACCCTGAACAGACTAGAAGAGAGAGTCTTTTTAGATTGTGTGCTGATAGAAAGATGCCAGTGAAGATGAAATCTCCTGTCGTGTGACACCCTCAAACCCGGCAAATGGGACTTGGTGTTCCTTGTCAGAGAGCAGAGTTTCTATAATAGATACAAGGCTCCACTGCCAAATGCTTCTTCCTAATAGAACAATTTGCAAGACCCCAAATTTTGGGGAACTGTTGAGTTCAGAGAGAGTAGCAACACAGCTGAAAGTGTTATGTAAACAACATATGTTAGATGTCTGATCTGTGGAGCTGGTTTGTTCCACACAAAGTGCTAGAAACTGCATAGAACATAGGAGCCCAATTTCCCATTTACCAGTGCAAAAGAGCACTAAAAAGCAGAAAAGGGAATCTCTATTGAACTTGAAGTAAGACTATCTTTTTCCTTATAATTATTTTTTCTATAGATTTTTATAGTTCTTTCTCCTTTTTTTTGTTGTTTTTAAATTCTTTTCTGTTGGATGTTTGCATAAAGAAAACCAGTATGTGAGTTGTATTTGAATGAAAAAGTCCAGTCAGAACTTAATAATTAGGCTTGGAATCCTCTAAAATAGCTTTTGCCATCAAAAACACAGCCATCAGGCCTAAGCCAATTGTCTAGATACCCACCACAGCTAGAAGAGGGGTATCCCACGAGGGTAACTTGGCCCTGTTTAGAAGGACTCTTAAAATGCGCAAGATGGTTTGACATCCGAAGGTGATTTTCTGTCTTTGTTACAGAGAAAACTTTGCATGACTTGTTTATTCCTACCCTTTATATAACTTTGATACCCTATATATACACCTTATGCCTACCCTTTATGTAGTCAGAGTTAGCTGAGAGGAATCTTGTACTGAAGTGCCTAAGAAGCTTGTATTTGAGGGTCTGTCTGGGCAGAACTGATCACAGAGCAGTGCTGGCCATGTTGCTGCTGGGTGAGTGGCTGCTTTACAGTCCAGCCTTGTCAGGCCTTCTGCAGCCTGGGCAGGGCCCTTTGCTTTCATGGCACTCAACAGTGAATTACTGCCACAGCACTGTAAAGTCCTCTGCAAACTGTTATTTTTCTGAGTCTTGACTTGCGTGTTCTCAATTGATTGCAGTTTCTGCTTTGTCTTCAGATTCATATTCAAGCACTGTCGTATTTGCTGGTTTTCTTATAAACTGTGCTGCTGGTGCTCTGACAACTGAGTGCTGCCTTGGTGGTGGCATTACTTCAGGGCATTTGTGCTCTGCCTGCAATGACAGGGCCTGACATTCAAAGCTTGGCTTCATCCAGTTGCTTGAGGGGGGATGAGAGTGAATTCTTGCCTTCAAGCTGCAGCCTTGATGCCAAATCTTTTAAGGAAGCCTGCATCTCGGATGTGAGAGCTCCCCTTCTTCCTTCTCATTAGGTGGTAGGATCTGCTACAGTGCTTTGACTTTTACAATGCCACAGGCAAGAGTTGCTACTGCTTTTTACATTTTTACCTGGATCATTGGCATTCTGCCTCTCTGCTTTTGAGACTCAGATTAGGTATCATATTCAAGAGGAGGCTGTAAGACACAGAAGCATGCAGACTGCTTTCTAAATCAGCCCTGATTAGAGGTGAAAAATTAACTTCTCTTACACACAATATATATTTATGAAAGCATTTTCTCCCTGCAAACATTACCATTTTTACCAACTTATTATAAGCCAGTCAAAATGGATCATTCTTTGCGTGTATATTGTTAAATATTCCTGCGTTTTTAAAATTTCTGAATGTTTATTTTCTGTGGCTAGGGTGTTGTTTGTTTTTTTTTCTTTTTTTGGGGGGGGGCGGGTTTTGACTTGATACAATTGATTTTAGTGCCTCGTTTCCAATACACCTAGCACTTGTCCTGCGGAGGAGAGGGACAGAAATAGAATGTCAGATCCCTGCTTGGCTGGGAAGGCATTTGTTCCCTTGCAGTGATGAAGAGGGTGACAGCTACTCAAACGGTGCTGCAAGCAGACATGTTGAGGGAAAACCCGAGCCAGCTGTCATTGCAAAGACACTGTGGCAACCTTATGCACCAGAGCAGTATAAAGAACTAGGCAATGGTTCAAAAATTCATGCATTCCCTCCACCCAAGTAAAAATCCCATGTAAGCATGTGGATCTAAATGAAAACCTAGCCTGATCCTGGGCTCTTTGTGGTTACAGGTCTCCTCAGTAACCTCCCTGCTTCCTCCCTTTGCTACTTCATCCTTCTCCTAGGGAAGGAAGAAGGATTTTTTTTTTCCTTTCAAGTTTCTGACACTCTACTTTGACCAGTTAAGTCTTTAATAATTTCCCATTTCTTCTCACCCAATTGCTACCCTTAATAACCCATAGAGATATGGATTTTCTTTTTTTTTTTACTGCTGAGAACCAAAATAATTTTAGACCATAAATAATACTTTTAAACAATTTTCAGAACTCTGTTCTGGATTAATGCACTATCTCTTTTCTCATGGTCATTCTTTTTAGCCCCACATGGCACGTGCTCAAAGACGAAATGAGAAGTTGCTGAGTACCTCCCCGTCCTTTCGTATTAGCATTTTGAACATGTTAATATATTTTGAGTCTACAACTGGCCTCACAGCTTATGTCTTTTGAGTATCTACATAGAAAAGGAGCTTCTGGAACTCATGTCTTTGATCTTTAGAAGTTGTGCTGAATGAGTTGTGGGTTTGGTTTGTGTAAGGTGATCTGTGATGGGATCTAAGACCCCTTTCGCAGGGTTTCCAGTAAATCATGCACAGCTCCACTCACTGCCCTCTCTGCTAATCCTGCCCAGCCCTAGATGACACACGGCAAAAAGGTGAAATTCACTTCTGAGAGTAAGAAATACCTAGAATAGTTTTACTGGAGTAATGAGAAGCAGAGGTGGCCAGGCACTCCCTTGTGCTGGGGATCTCAGATGGGAGCATCCTACACTGGGAGTGAGTGGCAAATGGATTTTGGGGAAAGTAACACTCCACCATCCCTGGAGCTCTGTGACTAGCACTGGCTGTGGCAGTACTTCAAACCCTGCCACTGGTGCTATTTGCAGGGCTTGGCAGTAGGACTCCACGGAGACTCAAGAAAATATTGTGAGCTCCTCTAGCTGTTGCTACATATTATCAGTGGGGCCTCTGGGATTGGTGTCTTTCAAAGCTTCTTATCCTCCTTCCAGTAGCCCAGGAACCTAGTGCCCTTTTTGCATCCTGTTGTCATGGCTGTGCTCTTCAACAAGCCTTCTTCCATGCTATGGTACAACGCCTGGAAACAGTTAAAGAGGGCGTAGGTCAAAATGGAACCAAATAGTAAATGCAATGGGAATTTTGAAATAACTGCAAAAGGTGTCAGAGAGTAATGAGCCCAAGTTCTCAATCATACGAGCACCTTTGGGTGCTCAGTGACAGGTTGCTGAGGTTAGGGCAGAATTTATTTGTGTTAAAATGCTTGGCGGTCCCAGTTGGGAACCGGCGCACAGCTGTGCAAGCCAGCATCAGCACTCCCAGATTGATGCCCCCATCCCATGCACAAAGGAATAGGCTCTGCCCTGGTTTAATCCAGGTGAAAATTTGTCAGAGAATTTCCCCTACTGTAATTACATAAGGCTAAGAAATGTATCTCTTTGAGCTCATCACAGGCCAGGTCCTGGCAGAGGCATTGTTGTTGTTCGTGCCTATTGAACATCATCAGACAGTTTTCCTGACGGGACAAAATAGCTGCTCTCAAAGCATTGCCCTACCTAAATTTGCTCAACTTGTGTCATGAAAGGAACTGGAGCACAATGGCCTGTTTCAGCCTTTGTCAGCAAGGGAAAGTTGAATCATGGATAAAGCATACGAACAAGGAGTTGCACAAAATCAAGATAATCCAATATTTGCTGAGTGGTGCTTGTGCGGCTTTTGTTGGGTAGTGTGCGTGCAAAAGGCTTGCAGCCCCAGTGAACTTTTGGAGCAGTCCTGTACTATCAGGAGGGCCACTGGTATCTTTCCTGAGAAGCAGAATTTCTGTGTTGTGTTTATCTTCTCTTTGTTTGATAAGCAAACACAGATATTTTAAACTCCGCTATATCCATGCGGTTTTCTCATGGCTGTGGTCTTTCATACAGAGCAAAAGGTTCAACAGACTATTTGTTCCTGCTGTTAGATAACAAGCAAGGGCTGACTGTACACAAGGAGATGGGGCTGGGGTCAGCTTGAATTGAAATTTTCACGTGTTAGGTCCCTGAGTTAAGACAAACCAAAATCACTTCGAGTTTCTTGGTTATAAAATGGGGAGAAGACAGATCTGTCCCTACAAGACTTAGTGTTAAGTACTGCTAGAAACCATCTTGGGAACATTTTTTCACCCTTGGCACTAAATTATTGTTTTAGTTCCATTTCTTAAAGCAATTTCATGCTTTGATAAAATATAGTAATTTTTCTAAGTTGTATGTAGTAGAGTAGCCACTCTTGAGCAGACCAAATATATTTTGTTGCCTCCCTGTCCTTGCTGCAATACAAAGTACCAAAAGTAATTAGTCTGCAGTATGGATGAATGGATTAGCTTTTCAGTTTGGGGAACAGATACATTTTAAAATGAGAGCCTCTGGAGCCATATCTCCCTCCCAAGTAAAAAGCTCACTAATAGTCACAACAGCACTGTGTTCTTATTTTTTTTTTCCTCTTTTTTGCATCTGTGTCTTTAATTTACTGTGCAACTTAACAGAGCCATTTAAATTAGCTGGATTTCATTTATCATGTGCTCTGTTCCACCTGGGCAAAACAGAATTGCACAGAGCAGGGGTTCTTCACACAGTGAATATGTAGCAACCCTTCCTGATGGAAGGGGTGCTGTGGCTTGGGGCAGGATGGCAGGAGAGGAATTAGTCATCAGAACTCCCATAGTGTTGATTCTGCACTCCGTGCTCTCTGTCTGCGGTGGCTGCTGAAACAGCTGGATATTGCAGAGCAGCACAAGAGGCACGGCAACCTGTTAGAGGGAGAGCCAGGCCAGCTCCTTGCTGGTCCTGCTCTGGATTGAGTGTAAGGGGGAATGAATTTCCCAACTGAGCTGTGCAGCTTATGTGATGCCTCAGTACTTAAAGATCTTCCGATAAAAGGTACAATTAAGTCCTGGCATTATTCTGTAACTTAAAAATGGTTGAAACTCTGCTTAAACCCAAATTTAATTAACTTTGTTTTAAACAAAGATTATTGTAAAACCTTTATCCAGCTGAAGCTTTATCTGCCAAGTTTCACTGCGGGCTATGCATTTGCATAGCAGAGTTTTACACGCTCCTAAAATTTGTGGTTTGCAATGGAAAACCTGGCAGAATTGGTTATATCAGTATTAACAGACATTCAGTATAATTGGAAATACTGTCCCTTGCCAAAAGTTGTATCCTAAGAGCTTAATAGAATTTTTTTTTTTTTTGCTTCAGGTCCTTGTACTTTAGTAGTGAAGTTTGCACCTGTGAATTTATACCTGGGCCACACATGACTATGAATTCCACCTCCTGCATCTTCTACCCATGAGCTTGGGGTGAGAACATAGCCCTCCAATTTAAGGGTATTTCTACTCAATTTCCCAGCATGGCCATGTGTATGTGAGCAATGGCCAAGGACATTTTAGAACATCCCATTTCTCAGGTCAAGCAGTATGATGCCCTTTGAAAATCCCTGTGTCAGGGAAGAAAGGCAGAGGAGAGGTGGGAGGGATACTCATGTTTCACAAAGTCCACAAACTGCAGCCAGACTCAAAAGCGCTTAAGTACAGGCTGACTGCAAAAGGAATTCAATATTCCATTCTCCAGAGTGAATGACGCTGATCAAAGAAGCTGTGTCTGAAAAGACAAACTCTCTCCTATCCCCTTCACTTCCAGGCTTGAAGGAAAAAGTATAAGAAATCACTGTGCTGCAGGAACTGCCAACCCTCATTCCCGTGGGGAAAATACTTTTTTTTCCTGCCAACTTTCTTTCCTTATATCAAAATAGTATTTATTTTTTTAAAGGGAAATGCTTAACTTTACTTGCACTGTAAAACTGGCTTCAAAAAGGGTAAGACAAAGAGTAGAATGAAAACCACTAAGAGCTGCTAAGCAGCTCTAAATAGAGCTGCAAGTGCAATTTCTGGGTAGATGGGGGAGAATACAGCACAGAAGTGCAAGTCTATTCCTGCCTCTGAGCTTCCAACCATACCACGATACCTGTGCTTGTCCCCAGGCAGCTGCTGCTGTGGGTGTCAGACTCTGAGGCCAGACAGCATGTTGCCTTACCCTGGTAAATGGGGAACAAGATGTTGTTCCTTGCTGCAAGGAAAGTCCAGGTGCACCATGCCACGGTCCTGCCCATGTCATTGCTCCCCCTGAGAACTCATCCTGCACACTTGGCTTTCAGAAGCTGGTAAAGCTGTTAGTGCTGAGCACCTTACCCGGGGAGCATCCTGCTTTCCCTGCAGAGCAGCTGCTGCCCGAGAATGCTCTTTGTGGCTGTGGTCACCTCTGCGGTGGCTTGAGGTGGATGTCTTCCAACTCCTCACCCCTGCACGAGAGAGGAGAGTATAGGAAACACTTCTGTGAAGGCAGAGAGATACAATCCTCCAGGCCTTCGGAAGGATCCTCAGAGAGGTTTACATTCAAAATGCCAGTGCTGAAAATATAAAGTGTAAAACTGCATCAGATCAAATAGTTGTAATTATAGCAAGCATATGAGACAAAACCCATTGTCATTTTATCTCTCTAGGGACTCCACACTTTTTGTTTGAGCCCTATTGTTGGTGAAGTATGAAGTCTAAAATTATAATAATTAAAATGATTATAAAATCTTGGGGCTTGTAATTTTTTTATATATAGCTGGGAACAGCCTGTTCATTACTCAACCAAAGATTTGGCTTTAAATTCACATCAGTTTAAAAGATAGAGAGAGGGGGTGTGTGTTGATGTGAATACAGTGAGCATGCCTGGGGGCTGGGTCCCCTTTTACCTCTCTCAGGCATCAAGAAGAAGGGAACTGCAGTAAAGAACAGTCCTGAACAATGGGCTGGAAATGTGTCACTGCTTGACCTTCTGGGAGCCTGCTGGTGACTTCTACTTTGTAAACACCAACTGGATGGCTCCTGCAGCCCACAGCTGGCATGTGGGAGCCGGCAGAACATTATTTTCATTTTCTGGAAAGAAAGGCTGAGGATGAAAAATTGAAGAGATCCGCTAGAGGCATCCACAATTGGAGCACAGGAACCCTTAATGTCAAATGCACCTTCAGTGTACTACTTTATGTTGTGTGTTTTATGCTGGTGCTGCTTCTTGTAGCAAAGTCCTATCTCATTCTCATGGCAGAAGGTGGGGTATCTCCTGCTGGGGCAGCAGCCTCTGCCAAATGTGGTTGTAAATCTCAACGAGTCGACTCTGATCTTTGTGGATTGCCAGGGCTCAACTGGGTAGCTCAAAGAGAGAACATATGGAATGCCTGATATTCAAAATACTTTTCATTTTCAGATTGGCACAACTTTTGGGACGAAATGGCCCCAAAATGTCAACCATGTCAGTTCTGTGTCAGAAACAAATGAAAGCTGAGATGAGTGTTAGCTTTGGGCACCCATCCAAAGCTGTGGGAGAGAGGAGGAAATCTATACCATAGATTTCAAAGAGCCCATATGTCTCATCTAGGACTTGATGTCTGTCCTTTGCTGGATCAGGCCCACCTCTGTGAAGAAGCGACTAGGTAGCAGCAAGGGGATGGATGGGAAGAGGAGGAGAAAGGAAAGGGAATCAGAGAAACATTGATAAATTCTATTTAGTGAATAACACAATACATGTAGCAGCACAATGGCCTTTTCTGCAGGCAGATTATCCCAGTCAGAGTCTTTGCTATATTAAAAAGGGGGGGGGGGGGAATAGACAACGGA
>VZRS01011589.1:1769289-1780971 GCA_013398055.1 Ifrita kowaldi | reverse complement strand
GGGGGGGGGGGGAATAGAGCACCGAAGAAAAGGAAAGGCGGGCTGTACAGCAGCAATCAATGCTGCCCTTTGTGCTGCCTGACATTTGAGGGACTTGTTATCAACGATTGCTGGCTGCTTTATCTAAATGTATCTCCCCAGCTGCCAGGCACAGCGCTGATAGGCAGCGGGACGTGCCGATGGCCCCAGCTGATACCGTGGCCGCCCAATTCACCCGCCAGCCTTGCTGTCAGGGGCAGGATGGCTTCTGTCACACTGCTGGCATCCTGCACCTACTCCCGAAGGGGGAGAAGGGCCCTTTCTCACTTCACCCCTCTCCTCCCCATGCTGACCAGCCACTTCTTTGTCTTCTTAAAGGAGAAGGAAGGGAAAAGAAACACCCCAAGCAGGGCTGAAATTTAAAAAAAAAAAAGTCAAGAAACTTGGGATGAGAAAGGGATGTTTTGGGGAAAGGAAAATTTACTAATTTTTTTATTTGTCCTGCAACAGCTCTGTCATCTGCTGCTCTGGCAGAAATTGCCATATATGTGCTTGCCTTCTCTCTCCTGCTTTACTGCAAGAGTGATAAGAATAATCTAGTGCTCGGCTGCTAGGTTGTCTCTTAGTGTGAAAAATGCCTGTCTAATAATTTTTGATTGTACAGCATATGTACTTGTGTCTACGTAATGCAAGGAGCTGTATGAACTAGTTTGCCTTCAATTACTATTAATTTTTATGACTGTAAGATGATGAACAGGCATAAAACAAAGGTTAGCTTGTGGCATCCCCTAAATCCTGGAGGGTGAGTGTATTTAAAAAGGAATAAAAGTGTTGCAGTCCACTTCCATCCAGAAACTATCTGCTCTTAGGTGTAGATGCTGCTTAAAGCCAGTTTAATTATTCCTAAAGTGTAGCCAGTTATTGACATGTTCTACAGTACATAAGCTCTGAATTTGTGTGGCCTCTTATTCCAAGAGACAGCTTAAATTATTGCCTTTACAGCTACAAAGGTTTTGAGGTCTGTGGGGAAATGTCAGCTCATAGGTTTGCATGTATATTTACTCTTGCTGGGTGCTAATGAAGCCATTAAAAATGCAATATGGCTCGGCTGAAGGATTTCTTAAAATGGCCATTTTCAGATCTCTGTGACTCCTTCTGGTGAAGCATTTGGAAAACAAAGTAACGTAGAAACACAATAATAGAGAGCACTGTGTTAACTGATCTACTTTTAACGATTTTTTGCCAAAATATTAAAGTTATTAGAGATCTCAAAAAGTAGATGATTCTGAGAGAATAGAACAAGTTCTTGTCTGTCTCATGTTCACTGTCTTATGTTAATTTGTACATTAAGCATTATCAGATACAAACCTGACTTTAAACTGCGTGCACATTGCTACCTTGACCATAGTTGGAATGTGTTTCACATGCATATAGCAAAAGCTAATGTTGGTAGTACATTTTGAGGAAATTCAGGCCTGTTTGAAGCAGAATTTACTTCTAAAATCACTTATAGCTAATTGCATCAAAAAAAAACCAAACAAGGAGGAGAAAAGCAAACATGCATGAGAGGGTGTTGCAGACCATAAAAATCCCTCTGGAACGCCAGGGCCAAGGCCCAGGTACCAATATATATATGCCTGTTTAACAGAAGAATAGCAAGATATTAATAAAATACAAGATTTGCCTTTGAAAAATGGCACATTTGAATGTTAGCACTTCAAGTGTCTAAACTGAATATGGAAAATGGGGTCTTTGAAAAAGCTCTGGCTGAGAAAGCAGCATGTTAAGAATCTGGTTCACAGGTCAGAGCTGGACACCCTCACTCACCTCTGCAGCTCCTAGTTTTGGCTGGGTCACGGAATACTTTGTGGAGCCAATGCGGCTGTTCTCTATAAGAAGTAGGAACGATTTTGCTACGAAGTGTGGAGTGATCTTGAAGAGAAGCTGTTCTGCCTAGCTTCCTTCATAAGTTATCCAAAATATAGCAGATGTGCTTTTAATAAATAAGTACTGTCCAGCACTGGGTGCCTTTGCCTTTCTGCCTGACAGCACTGAGCAAGGGGAGAGCATTCCACACCCCCTATTACCCCTCAGCCTTTTGCAGGTGCAGGCAGCACAGATCATAGAGCACAAGCTCAGATGTGCACATAGTATAACCTTCCCGAGCATTTCTCTTTCTGTGGCGTTAGGAAGCCAATTCCTCCCAAGAGCATGTTTATATCAATCTAAAATTCATTTCAGCTGAAATATTTATGATTTCGTGGAGGGGAGGCAGGAGGTCTGGGTGTTGAGTGTGGTCAGATCAAGTTAGCTTCAGCTGGCAAGGTTGCCACAAGTAGTAATCTCTCTGTCCCTCCTCCCGTACCTAAACGAGCATTTATTCCAAGCCCTTCCTTAATGCTGTAACATAATTCATTAGGACAGCCTTAATGAGCTAGTAATTAGTCTGGTGGGAGGGGGGTGAGGAGGGAAAATAGAAATGCTAGACAGAGAGAAAGTTGAGCAGGCTGGGACACCTTAAAGAGCCCTGAGAGAGCCTTTTGTCAACAAAATGGATCACGCTTGCAGGCAGTAAAACTTTCAAATGACCTTCGTGTCAAAATATTAGGCAGCTATTTTTTGCTAGATGGTGGTTTCATAAACATAAAAAGCACACATATCATTCAGAGTGTCGTAAAATTTGTCTCAAAGATGCGGTGTTTCCTTCCCTCCCTTCTGTTTTTTTTTTCTTTTTTTTTCTTTATTTTTTTTTCTTTGTTGCAAAACAAATATCACCTCTGTGAGTGGGGGATGGGGTAAGGGGAATGGCATCTAATATCACAAACTTCTGCTTAGTCTGGGCATAATGTTAATAGCAGCTTGTCTTTGTTCCGATGATTTTGAGGTCTTCATCTTTCTTTTTGGAGGGCAGGAGGGGGGGAAGTAAAACGTATGCAATAGTATACATGATAAAGACAGATATTGAGATGGTGTCATTTTCAGTTGTAAAATTCAGGAAAATTACTTAGATGTTTATAATTTATGGCAAAAGCTAGATGTTAATATTACTCTGTGATTTAGAAGACAGATGTGGTGTAATAAATACATCAAACACAACAGCTCATTTCTGCAGAATTGAAGCATCAAAACAGTTGGCTATCTAAGTGCTTTTTCTTTTGTGAAGTCTCTATTTCCAAGGTTAGATTTTGACATGAAGTTGGAGGGTAAAGGGGCAACTGTTTTCCAGTAGGCAAGGAAATGCTTACTCAAAGCATCCACTCATTTTGCATTGAGCTTGTCTTTAAGCTCCTTTCCTTTTTGCCCATATCTAACAAGCCCCAGAGCAGTGGGACTTCTGTAACTTGGATAAGCAGTAGAATGCTGATAAGACATCACTTGAGTTGAACCATAGGAATGTGCAAGCAGAAATAACTGGGGTAAATAACCAACTTAATAAAGGCAAAAACCAAGGAGATAGCAGAAGGATGGAAAAATTTACTCACTGATCTGCTGTGGGGTTAACTATTTCTTTCTCTGCTATCACATCACACAATGCAGAAGTGACAAGCTGTTCCTTCTCTGCCTCCTGTCTTTTGACTGTGTTTCCCCTTTGACCACCTGACCTTTTCATCACTTGTAAGCAGCCATTGCAGGTGATGTACTGGCAGCCAGGCCACTGCCAGGAGCCCAAATCTTCTCCCAAGAAATGGCCATGACAGGTGATCCCAGAGCTTGAATAAGGGAAAGCCAGGGCTAGGCTTAATGAACATCAAATCTAGCCAGCCCCCTGCTTTTGACTTGGTGTAATTGCTCAGAATTTAGACAGATATCACATGAAATATTTCTTATGTGGCTGGAAGTATCAGGACTGATCCTCGGACTTCCAGGTCCTAGTAATTTCCCCCCTCTTGGGTGTGACAAGCAGACTTGCCTTATGGCTAGTTAGTGGCAGAGGCTGGAGACTGGCTGGGTCTGTGCAAAGGCCACATGGGACTGGCCGCCTCAGGGATCTGCAGTTTAATGGGCTTTCCATTTCAGATCTGAAGGCAATCTTTCCCACATAAAACAGGAAATGTAAAGAGAAATTTAAACAAGGATGAGACGATGCTTGACTTCTCCTCATAGACCAGAGCAGAACAGGAAATTTTACTTGGACTTGTTTAACCCTGTGTGGTTTCACACTGCTCTTTTATCCATTGTGTGAAAAAGAAAACCATTTGGACTTTCTTTTCCTTCCCCCTACTTTAATTATTCTTAAGTACTTTGCTAGTGTTATAGTGCTCTGTCAGAATTGAATATGGATCACAATCACCTCTGGAGGAGAAGTTCTTGAGTTAATAAATTAGGTCCTTTTTTAAATTTATTTTTTTAAGCTGACAGAAAACATAGAGGTGCTGTAAAATACAGTGTAATATACAGACACATATTCAGGAAGATTCCAGGTGTGATCAGTTTAGCATGGGGCAAAACATTGGTGTTGCCCTCCAGTGCCATTGATTCCTGCTGCCTGGCTACATCAAACCTACCAACGAAACTCTATTCCATGCCTCCTTGTTATTGTTTTTTCTTTCTTATTATCTTTTTTTTTTCTCAGCTGCCTACAGAAGAGACAATTTCTTTCACCCTTTAATGTATCCAGGATGATCCAGGCCCACCAACAAAATGCCAAAACTCAGTAATGAAACTGAATCTGTTCATAAGGGGCAGTGCAATGTTTCTGATACGCAACACACCTATGACACAACCTCCAAAAAAGTGTCTTAAAAATCTGCTTTTTACAGCAGAGTTGAGACTTGTAATGTTCTATCACATATATAACTGGTGAAGCTGTAATCTCTGCTTAGCTCTCCTTATTAGAGGCTTTTCCTTTCATTCCTTTTCTTTTAAAGGAAAATGTTTACTTTTATTCCCCAAACCTTGATTTTGGAAAATTGATTGAAATTTTCTCTGTGGGGTTCCTGCTGCAGAGTGAAGTTCATAATTCTCAGGAAAAACAAGTTTTAGCAGGGCTAAGGGAAAATTACATGCTAAATTCTGGCGTCTTTTCTTTGCAAAGACCTACTGTCACCAGGCAAGAGTGAAAGACAATATTTTAAGATGGGTCTTACATTGTTTTTGGAGGGATATCTTCTGCATCTTTCTCTCTGCTTTGACAAATTTAGCCAAATTCTTCTGGTTTTGAAAATCTGCAGCGTGTATGAACTCAATAAACATTTCTCATGTGACAGGAAGAAGTCTCAAGGAGAGGAAAGAATAAAGTTGGAGGGGAGAGGGAGGCTGAGAGAAGAGCTCCAAGGAGCTGAAATGCTGTTGGGAAGGAGGCTGGGGCAGCACGTTTGGGATCAGGCAGATTTTGAAGAATACGCAGGGGATGGAGCTGTGGACTCGGTTTGCCAGACAAGAATTAATTGCCTGTGTTTAAGTGCTTGAGGAATGGAGGAAGGAAAGACCTTGGTGCACAGAGAGGGATTGTGAGGGAGAGGCTGGATAGACTAGAGCAGATGGTCTTATGCTGTGTCAGTAAATACAGTTATCTCTGTCCATCGCAGCAAATGCCTCTCTCCCTGCTCCAGAGTACCTGGAAAAGCACCTCAGGTCCTTGAATTTCAGGATTTGTCTGCTACCAGCAAATAGCCACTGCATCGATTGACAAAGCTTTCCACCCCCTCTGAAAAATCAAATTGTGTCCCAAATTAGTGGTTCCTTTTAGCTTAATATCCCCGTGACTTGCCTCTATGTACTGTGGAAGTAAATTTACTGTGAATTATTGCTAGAGCCATAAGGAACTCACATAGAAGTTAATAGTTCTCTTCATAGCAGGGACTGAATAATGTGCAGCAAAATAAGAGCTAGGCGAGTACCTAGAAGAATGCAAACAAAATATTGTAGACATGTGGTCTGTGCTGAGGCAAGGGTTCCCAAGGCAAAATATACGATTATGTAATTTAGAGTGGTATCCTAATGCAGTGGCAGTGAGAAAAGGCTCTGCAGGCATCCTTCATTCCACTGTGTCCTAGCTCTGCTTTGCCCCTGAATAATGATCTCTAACTTACCCATTTTGTGAGATATATTTATCACTGCGCTTTCCACCTACCTCCTGCACAGTGTTGAGTGTCAGAATTCACTGTACACCATCCCTCAGTAGCAATGTTATTTTTCTTGCTCTGGAAATGCCAAAGCTAAAGTTGCCCACATAACCGCAACTCTGGTCCCCTGTGTAAACACATTACAAGACAGTCTTTAATTACATGAGTTTATATTTATTTTCTTTTCCCCTGCTGCATGATGCTCAGAGACATCTGGGCATATCACTCAAAGTGTGGCCTAGGCCTTATTTACCTCATATCATCCAAAAAGTGTGCTGAATACAAAATTATTGATTTGCTCTTGGGTGTTGCAGCTGTGCTTTCAGCAGAACGTTTTGAGCACTTAATAGACACATGTGGATTCATATTCACAGCACCCCGTGAGACAAGAAGGTGACAGTATTCACATTTTACAGATGGGGAGCTGAGTCACAGGGAGATTAAGGTCAAAGGACCCACTGATTTTGGGGCCCCAGTTTGATGTTTCAGAGTACTTAGTGTTTTTATAGCTCGATATATGTTCAAAGCACAGCTCCCAGAGACTTCAATTACAGCTTCCAGCACTCAGCACTTTGCAAATCAGCCCCCAGGGTTTCAAGTCAGGCATCCAGAAAATGAGGAACACACAGTTAGTGACCACCTGTGGTTTATAACTTGGACAAATGTCTGTGGATTTTCATGGTAATAGCAAAAGGCACCTCTCTTATTCCTGGGTGATGCTTTTCTCTCTCAGTTGAGCCAACCAATCCCTGCAGTAAAATACAGAGTGTGGCTAAGGTCTCTCAGTGGAGCCGTCCTGCACCCTGTGGAGGAGAAATGCAAGGGGATCACTGTCATTACTAGCAAAACAATACTGCTCTCTTTCATGTAATTTTTGGCAGCAGCTGAAATCTCCTTTGTTAAAGTTTTAACATAGCTTTTCAATTTCTGAGACACAGCAACTTGCCTTCAAAGTCTTAAGTCTCGACAGACAAATTGTGGAAAGTTATGGGAGGGTAAATGTGACCTTAGACTGGGAGGTAGTGGGCATCAAACTGCAGGAGTTGATGTCTGGTCTACTTCCAATGCTCTCTAGATGTGTCCTGAAAGTGAAGGGTCGATACACTGGGGCTAGTGCTCTGCTTCTGCGTAGTACTGGTGTGGGAAAAGGAGTACTTTTAGCAGTGCTCAGTCTGGGGCAAATTTTTATGGCAGTCTGGTGAAACCCCTGGAGGTGATAATTTTGATGGAGACCTCCCTGGTAGATGACAATTACAGCTATGCAAGTGGTTTTCATTAAAAAACAAACAAACAAACAAACAAAAACAAAACAAAAAAAAACCCCACCAAAAAGTACCATTTAAAATTTGAGCAACATGGAGCTGAAATGCCCAGGCATAGGTCACTGCCTTTAATAGTATTAACAATAGACAGATAATGGTGAGCATGGTAGGGAGGATGCATTTTATGAACGAAATAATAAATATGATTTATTTTCTTAAAATACAGAGAGGTGAAATTGAATTAATCTCAGGATTTTATCTACATTCCACACCTTGTTCTCTGTGATGGTAGATGCTTATTACTGAATAATAAGGTGAAACAGCTGTTGAAATGAGTTTCGGATTGCTTCAATTTCACAAGGAGAGAAATACTTGAAATATCAGCATATAGAGTTGTGTAAATTGGGATGAGCTCCGGTGTGTGGAGCATGATGCACTGAAGGGTGCAGGTGGTTTGGACTGAGAGAGGAAAATTCTTTCGAGAATTGGTCCTTAGGAACTGGTGAGATCCTGGAAAAACTCAGAAATTATTTCAAAAAACGTCAGTAGAGCTGGAAGAAAGACACAAGTCTCTAGGAACGGACCACTAAGAACTCACAAGAATCCAGTTTCCTTAGAGGAGCAGTACGTGTGATGTAATGGCTGCTCTTAATTTACTGGGTTTCTTGTTTACTGTGAGTTCACAGTGCTGAGGATGAGTCTGTTCCTTAGCAGCAGCATACCTCGCTTGTTAATTTTTTCCACTGCTCCACAAAAAAAAATGGAAGGGATTGCTGGTGGACAGAGTCAGATCTCAAGGCAGTGGCCCTTCCTGCATTGATAATAGTTAAAATCCAACTTGTATGTTCACACTTGTTGTTACCATCACAGGCCTTTCAACTTGCAATGGACTCTCCAACACCATATCTTGTTATCATATAAGCTTGGTTACAAGGATGAGAACTTAGATCTCTGAGAAATAAGTAGACAGATTTCTCCCTACTATTTCCAAATAATCCCCCTTTTTGTGTCTAAGTTGGAAGGAATGTTCTGAAGAGCAACCTGTGAGACCTTCCCTTAAAATTATGGAAAAAGAGAAAATATATCCACAAGAAATGGAACAAGGAAGAAAACATCTTCCTTGCCTGAGCTCAGCTGAATCCTGCTCACCTTTTGGGAGCAGCTACCTGAAATTATTTACACTAAGAACTTATTCCCTGGCAGTGCTCAGAGAACTTGGAAGAGAGGCAGTCAATACCTGAAGGAAATAAATGCAAGCAAAAGAAACTTTTTAGCCTCTTTTAACAGAAGTCCTTTACAGGATGCCTTTAAAAGGCCTGCATTTATGGCATTAATATTTGAGCTTCCTTTCTGTATAATCTGTGCCTGTAAGCTGAAGCAAGACTACGAGTGCCTGAAAAATGCAGAGGCTAATTACAGCAGTGTGAAAGTAAAATAATGAGAGCTTGAGAATGTGACTGATAAGCAGTTAGATAACAGACTAACAAGCAGGATGTCTGTAGTCCATCAAAGGGCTAATGAAGGTCTCTATGTCCTCTGCTATTGCCTGAGGAGAATGTACAGATGGAAAATATCCCAGAAATGGCATATAAGGATATACACCATGTACTAACTGCATGGTGATATAATGATTGGATTCAGTGAGTGCTTAACCTACAGATAAAGTAATTACTCAATTATAAAGTGCACACTAGATGCTGATAACCAAGTGGGACATGCTTGAAACAAATTTTTACGGAGGAGGTGGTGCTTGGTTTCACCTGCCCCACTGAGCTGGGCTTGCAGCGTGCAGTGCTGCATTGGTTTCAGTGCCCCAGGAAGGTGGCACAGCAACACTGAGGTGGACTGGTGCTTGGGGGTGGCTGTCTTGGGAACAGGAAATGGAGCTGCTGCTCTTGGAGTTAATGGAGGCATCTGGTTTACATGCTCATGTGCAACTCCTCATGTGTCACAGTAAAGCAAGGGGACCTTTACTGATAACAGCTCTGTGAACTCTGATGTCTCTGCTGTATTTTCAACCTCTGTTGGACTGGCTGACTTTTCTTAGTAAACATGCAAATTCTGACCCTTTGGGGTGACCTGTTTCAGACAGGGAAATTGGGGAGCTAAGCACTCAGGCAGGCCCAGAAGATGTCAAGAAAACAAAAGAACAAACAAGCAAACCCATGACCAGAAAAGATTAATAAAAAAAGACATTTTGGCCATTTGGTCATAAATAGTACTGTTCAATAGCATAAGAAATCATACAGGCTGTGCAGGGAGACATAAAACCACTGAATTATGTATTAATATGTCATATAAAAGGAAAAAGTACTAAAGAAATACTGTTGGAAAAATAAATAAAACCACCATTAAAAGTGAACATGTCCCATTTGGTCAGTTATGCCAAACATAAAACAACAGAAAGTGCCATTTGGAAGTTAACAACACTTTTAATTTTACTACTGACTTTTCCATTATAAACCATACAAAGGTGTGGTTAGACCATAGGCTGAGGAATTGATTTTATGTCTGTGCTCATCTAAATCAGTAGGCTTTCAAAATATGTATCTAGACCATTATCTCTCTGTATATATGTGTGAAGGAAGAGAGGAAGAAAGAGTTGGAAAGCTAAGGTTGTGTGAGCTGGCCAATGTTAAAATGGAGCTGTTACCCTCTCAAAGGGGCTGTTTAGGTGAAAGGAGCCAGAGCTGAAATCTGCTGGTGGTGGCCACAAGGCCAGTCCTCTCCAGCCATTTGGTCCGCAGAGGTGGGATGCATGAACACGTGGAAAAGCCATGTCCTGCTTGCAGCAGCCCAGGCTGTCCAGCACAGTGGAGACAACGTTCAAAAGCATCCAGGGGGATGGTGTGGCCCTGCTCAGGTTTCAGCTTGAATTTCACTCTGTCCCTCAAATGTCTCTGGTTTTAATGTGAGATGACAGGTGCTGTGGCAGGCCAACCTTGGGGAGCCAGCTATGGAAGAGTGACAGGGTCTGGGAAAAGGGGCTGCCCACATCTACACAGCTGGGGCTGCTCTGGCAGGGCACCAGGACTGCCCATTTGTTGATGCAGGAGGGCAGCTGGGGTGGCTGTGAAGTGTGTCTGTCAGTCCAGGCAGCTCAGGTGTGGACACTGCTTTGGCCCATTAACCCTTGTGAGCCTCTCCCTGCTGTGAAGGGCAGGGCCATGCCCAGCTGAGGAGCCTCACTGCGAGGGTCACTCGTCTTGCACACACATCTCAGTAGGAATTACAATGAAAACAAAAATAGGGATGGAGAAAACATTTTGCTGGCAGAAAGTGCAAATGACATGGAAACTGCTGGGCTGCTGCTTCATTAAATACACTGGCCTGCCAGAACTGCATTGCAGATATCTTCCCAGTGTGTTTTGAACAGCAAAAACTCCCTTTGGTCAACTCCACTGAGCTTTGCTTGCTCTTCTCAGCCCACCTGCTATGATGCCAGTAACATCTCTGCTGGGAGAGGAGGGGCTGGGCACAGTGCTCCAACACCTGCCAGTTCCCCTTCCCTTGTGCCTTCTGTACTGGTGGAAAGCTCCAGAACAACATCTGACAAGGGGCAGCAAAACCTGCCAGAGCTCATCCTTCCTCGTGGGGCGTGGGGCTGCCTGCACGATGCTCCACAGCTCCATAACGTCACCTCTGTAGATGGAGAAGGACCTGGCTGGGCTGTGGCTTCAGTGAGTGGATTTTCAAGGATGGGGCTACAGGGTCACTTTCAGCAGAGCCCATCTCCAACACCAAGAAAACACACAGCTTTTGTTTTGTTTTGCTTTAATTTATAGGCCTGGGACAGTGTTACATACCATGAGAGGGGAGAGAAACAAAAAATAGGAGGCAAGTATGTAAATAATCACAATTAATCTGAAGGTCTAATGGCCTGCCTGCCTGCCTTCCTGCTGCAATTTACCATATGCTCTAGTACTTGTGTGAGGTTCCCTGGCTCACGTGTTGTTAGTTTATGTAAGTGTGCACAGACCTTTGGCAAATTCGTATTTTTATTATGTAGAAGCTAACATTTAGCTTTCTTGTTGTGGGTATGTTGTAGCATATGTTAGTGTTTATGTTGCAGGGAAAATGAATCTCTTGACTAGAAAATATGTTCTTCTACTATTCGAGTGATTTGTTATTTTGACCTTTTTTGTCATGAAGTTTTGTCAATAGCAAAGCTGAGTGGGCGGGACCAGGTAAAGGCTAGTCGTTTGTGTGTGACACACATGGTATATCGTTTCTTCTGGGTCCTTGAGGGGATAATCACATCCAGGTATGATTCAGAAGGTCAATATGAATTGGAGGGAAATGATTTCCCAGAAGTAGGTATGAAATAGGAAGTAGTTTGTTTTTCCTTCTTTTTTCTTCTCCTCTCCCCCCCACCC
>VZRS01011589.1:1574706-1769282 GCA_013398055.1 Ifrita kowaldi | reverse complement strand
TTTTTCTTCCCCCCCCCCCCCCCCCCCAAGTTTAAGTTAGAAAAACCTATGTATGACAGGGATGCTATGACTCTTTTTTCTTAGTTTTCTGTGTGTATATGTTACCCTCAGCAATTTTTTTTCAAGACAGTTTTATTTTTAGCTTTTTCATAGAAGAATCTTCAATATTTTCAATGGGAAATATGTTTACATCATTGATATCTGTTTTCTCCAGGGCCAGTAAATAGGATCCCACAATATGTTATTAATGGAACAAGGCCAATATGACATGATTTTCCAAAATTAGTGAGAAAAAAAACCTCCTTAATTCTAGCAGAGGTTTGAAGTGTTACAAAATTTGGGGTCTATTTTTTTCCCAAGAGCCTGTGTGAGAAATGTAAAAACTTCTCTGAGGTCCATGGTACCCGGATTTGGCATAAAGCTGGAGCCAGCCCTAATGGCTGGCATGCAGCCAAAGACAGAAGGAAGTCCCTGCAGTGGGCTCCTCTTGTGTCCTGAGACTGAAGTGTGTCCTCTGTAGTCCCACGACTGGAGCGAGTGGGCACAGCTCAGAGTAGCTCTCTGAGACTGCTCCCATGTCTGGAAAAGCCATCTGCATGCTAAAGGGGAGAGTGGGAGAGGTCTGCCTTTTCCCTTGGTTCTCACTGATTTCATTTTACATCATTCCCACGTGCTCTGACCTTTGGTTTGTTTTTGGAAATATCTGTCTTCTGTATTCACAGAGAAGTCTGATTTCATTATCTGCAGTCCTGTGACTTTGTATGCTGTGTTTAGGTCAGATTCAGTAATTATTGTCTATAAGTTAATAGCTGTGGGTTTTTATGACCTCATGTGATGTCTCAGGCACTTCATTTGAATTCATGATGAACAATGATAAAGGGCTCTTTCACCTGTGTGACAATTTGCTTCTGTGCTTGAAGCACCATGAGGGTTGTTGCTTGTGAATGCCATGCAAACCAGACCAAGAAAAAGTGGGGAAACCTTTTCAGTTCAGACATGAAATTTCCTTGGACTCCATGGTTGTATGGGAAATTTTCCCTTTATTTCATGCAACCTATGTTTGACTGCAACACACACATGCACATCTAAAGCTATGCTCTTTGTCTTGAAAATAATGGAACGTATTATGATGAACATCCAAAATAATTACTACTACAAGGATTAGAAAAGAAATTGTTGAAATATGCTTTTAAGCTTGATGTGACAGTATTTACAGAAACTAATGTTTCCTGAATCTCTGCAAGTCATGGGTTCCAGAACTGCTGAATATAGTATGAAAAGACCCTGACACTTAATGATTTATAGCACTACGGTGTTTCTGTATAAGCTGCAGCCCAATATCTACCAAGTGCAGAACATGACCTGGGCAATGGGGAACCAAAACCTCATTTAGTTATATAGAAGCCTAAATTGAACAGTGATTGAAAAATCAACAGGATCTTAAAATGAGTCATGTAGCCAGCTCAGCAGCAAGTGAAAGATTTTGGATGTGAAGAGTGTGTTTTTGACCAGGTTTAGGCTGTGCTGAAGCTGGGACAGCTGGATTATGTCAGCTCCCACTCCAGGGAAGCCTGTGAGAAAAGACATGTCCATAAACTGGTAACTGTCCCTCTTTCCATTTTTAGCTGTTTTGTGTCTTTGGATGCATCAGGAACAGGTTTTTGTTCCTTCCCAGAGAGTTTAATTGTAGCCATCCCGTCAGTGCTTCCTACTGTGATACCAGCAAGCAGAAATATTGCTTCCAAATGATTTGCCAAGAACGGCAAGAAAACAGAAAATATAATGTTCTCTGGCATAAAGCCACATGTATGGGCTCTCATTAGCTAAGATTTGCTGGGTTTTGCTTTTCTTTCCCTTTAAGTGAAAAGTTTGTTGACCCACTAGAAAATAAGAAGTCATGTACTTCCCTCACTGACATATAAAGGAAATGTTGATATGAGCTCTCTGTGTTTGATGGGCAGAAATACATGGGGGAAAGTATCTGCACAACCACAAAAACTTTTTGTGTGGTGCATGACTAGCTTTCATTCACATTGTGAAAGCAAGAGAAAGTAAACAAGAGGCTTGAATATTTTGCTGCAAGGGTTTTCCTACGGTTTTGCTTTTTCCTACTTGGGTGCTTTCTGGCATGCAGCACAAAGACAGAGGGGTGTCTACCTAGGAAACGCTACATTATTTTGTGAGTAAAATACTGAGGAAAAAGATCAGATCTTCACTGTGGAAACAGCACTGTTTAGTCTCCAGTGTCTTCTAAGCACTTACCAGATGCTGCAAGGTAACAGCTATTAATAATGCACATATTAATACAGCCTGCTCCGCCTGCTCCTCTTGGATATGCGTCAGCACATTCTAGGTGTATCCCCCAAACTGGTGCCATGTACCTTCAAGTTGTCTTAATCAGGGCAGAGTTGAGGGACTGGCTCCTACTGGGTTTCTAGGAATGTTTTTTGTGACACGGAGTCTTTGCAGTATTGCTTTATAAGATGAGATCCTACAAACATGGACTTTTGTTTTCCTAACATCTGCAGCCCAGCATTCTCCATGACCAGCTCTGTTAGCTTTCCTGCAGAAAAAAATGGTGCCCTGCAGTACAAACCAATGCCTTCTGATCTCTCTCTGCTGCCTGAGATTTATCTAATCTCCTGCTTTCCCTTGCCCTATCCTTTTCTTCAAAGCCCTTGGAAAAAAATTGTTTCTTTGTAATTTTGTTCCTTCTAGTCAGGGTCACCAGCACAATGCTGGTGCTGATAGTCCTGACTGAGCAATCTATTCTGAGATAGAGATGTAGACACTACTCAAAATAAAAAAAAAGGGGAAAAATACAGGGCAGGGTGTTATAACAAATATCCACAATGGTTTCAATGTACAAAAATTCTGTGATCTCAAAGAGAATTCACAAGCTGCACCTTGATTCCTTGATCCGTAGCAGAGATATTTACCTTGTGTCTGCACCACAGTAACTATGCTTTTTCAGAAAGCTACATTTGTTGACAGATTATTCTATGCTTATTAAGCACATCTTGAAGAAGTTTTGGATTGTTGTGAATAACCAGCCACATCAACAAACCAAACTGTTATACAGATCTCTACTCCTGTGGAAATACAGCACATGCTTGTAAGTCTAACCTACTAGGTGTTATTTAATGCAGTTAAAATATCCCCCTATAAGATTTATTCTGTGCAAAATCCAGCTTTCTATGGAACACCATGCATTTGAATTGCAACAGATTGTTCCTACTTAGTCTAGCAGTAAAACCATTGCACTGGCTGGAAACAGTTTCTTTAACATCTTTAAACCAGAAAGATCTAAAGCTGACAAAGTGTTTGTGGCATCTCTTGTTTCTTGCTATTTTTCTCGATAACTAGGCTCTAGGGAAAAGTCTTCAAATCCTTAAACAAGCTGAAGAAAATAATTTCCTCTGATTTGCACTCCTCAGTGAAATCTCTTCCCTGCTTGCTCCACACTTCCCAGTGGATGAACCACACAGGGGGCATCAAGAACTGCTCTGTTTTCAGGAAGGGCACTCACTAGGGAAAAAGGCCCTGTGGCTGCACTGGCTGGAGGAGGGATATTTGTCTCCTTGAAGAAGCTTCATTGGCTTGAGCAAAGGTAAATGTATATTTCCAGAAAAGCCTGGAAAGATGCCTGGTCTAAAAAAAAAAAAAAAAAGTCTTCCAGATTCTGGTTTCTTACCTTTCCAAGGGAAAAACTGAGGGATTCATATAGCTGATGCTTGACCCTTTGCACAGCAGTGTCAGACACTAGCAACTCTTCACTCTCCGGGAATAAGTGTATCTGCTATGATTTATCACAATGTAGGTAAATGTTCCTATTTTTTGTTTTTATTATCCATCTAAATCATTCATACTGAATTTGCTACCATGAACTCTGAGTATAAGTTTGGTTATGGGCCAGATAAGTACAGCACATATAGCCATTTGGAAACTTCTACCACAAAACACTTGCTTAACTCCTTACTGCACCTGTGCTATTAGAACAAATGAATCACAGTAATATTTTGCATCATAGTTGCACCTGGCAACCGAGGATCTTGAAGCATTTATGAAGTAATTAGATTTATTCTATATTTTTCTGGGCATCTGTTTTTCCCAATTTGTGTAAGACCACAGTGAATAATTCTTTTTACAGATTTGAGCTTTTTGTCGTTGTGATGAGTCCAGCCCAGTACTTCATCCACTTACTGGGTGTTTCTTCTAAAGAATTACGGTTGAGCAATTTTTGATCTTTACATTGGTCTTGGTCTTTATACTGATCATCTTTACTCAGTGCATGGTGAGAACCTAGAACAAGTTTCCCAGAGAAGTTGTGGATGCCCCATCCCTGGAAGTGTTGAAGGCCAGGTTGGATGGGACGCTGAGAAACCTGATCTAGTGGATGGCATCCCTGTCCATGGTGAAAGTTGAAAGTAGACGGTCTTTAAGGTCCCTTTCCAACCTTATCCATACTATGATTCTGTGAATACTTCCCTAAAATTTACCTGAAAACTGAGGATACATCATGAAAAGGCAATGCCAAAAATGTGCACATTTTGTAGGTATTTGCATAACGATAGTTATGAAACCTGAGGCCCACTCATGGTACTCCTTTGTTTTTCCTTATATAGTTTAATGTCACACAGCACCTTTGTGACAGAGAACTGGAACTGTCTTCAAACTTCGACTCTTATCACTAGATGCTAGTTCCTCATCTGGTAGAGCTTGAAGGAGAACACATGCATGTGAAAAATGTGCAAGGAAAGGTTTCCAAATGTTTCTGTGCACGTCCAGGGCTAGTGATGTGTTAGGAGCTCTGCAGGCATTCTCCAGGCAATGCTCCTGCTCTAGCACTGAGCTGATCCTCCAGCTCTCACTGCTGAAGGATTTCTTTCATGTTACTTCTCCCCTTTCTCATCTGTGGAGAAGCACAGTCAAAATACATCATTAAAAACTCTGGAGCACTTGAATATTTCTGCAAAAGAGAAGATGTCAGTCAGTAACAATGCCTCACACAAACAGTCACATACGTATGTGTGCCCTCAACATGTATCAGAAACCTCAGAAAGCCATTCCTACTAAGGCTTCTCATTTTTCCTGGAGGCAGAGAACATACAGGCAGTTCGGCTTTTAGGAATTGCTTTAAGTTGGAAAGAGTCAATGGACCAAGCTGCATCGTGCTGTGGGTGGGTAAAGCTCCTTTGAAAGAAGCACTCACTCTCTTCATTGATTTTGTTCTTGCAGCAGTGAATTTGTTCCACTGTCCCTAGCTCATGAGACTATTTTCCCAGTCTCTCTCTCTCTCTTTCCTATTTATGTCTTAATTCACTGCTGTCATGATTTATACTAGCAATACAATGTGCAAGACATGAAAATCTATACATCTATCATACCCCTGTCTGAATGCCGGGACATGACATTTCAAAATTATTTTTTCCATATACATTTATCGTACATCTTTTTTTTTTCAAAAGGAGATGCTGTGGGTTGAAACAGATTGAAGATGGCCCAACATCTCAGCTATCCTATTTCATGTACTCCATGTGGTTCATGAGGTAGAAATAGGGGCAGTGTTGTGGTTTAACCCCAGCCAGCAGCCAAGACACACACAGCTGCTGGTTCACTCCCCCACCAGTGGGATCGGGGAGAGAATCAGAAGGATAAAAGGTACAGAACTTGTGGGTCAAGATGAAGACAGATTAATAGGGGAAGCAAAGGCCATGCACACAAGCAAAGTAAAACAAGGAATTAATTCACTGCTTCCCAAGGGCAGCCAGGTGTTCAGCCACTTACAGGAGAGCAGGGCCCCATCACATGTAACCATGGCTTGGGAAGACAAATGCCATCACTCCAAACATCTCCCCGTTCCTTCTTCTTCCCCTCCTTTATACACTGAGCATAATGTCACACGGTCTAGAGTCAGCTTGGGTCACCTGTCCTGGCTGTGTCTCCTCCCAATCTCCCATGTGCCCACAACTTCCTCATCAGTGTGGCAGAAAAGCAGAAAAGGCCTTGGCTCTGGGTGACCCCTGCTCAGCAATAACAAAATCATCTCGATATTATCAACCCAGTGCTCAGCACAAATCCAAAATCTAGCCCTGTACTAGCCACTGTGACGAAAATTAACTCTACCCCAGCAGAAACCAGCACAAGGAAGCACTGCTCTGTTGTGGTTCTGCACTCCTTTGGCCAATATCATGGAGGTAAATATTTCATGATTCTTGGAGAGATTAAGGTATGTACATTTAGCATGTTATCCATCAGCGGCAATTTGAGATTTAGTGTCAAAGTAAATTGTTCTTTAGGGAAGAGTAAGGATCTGCGATGGCTTGTACCTGAAACTGACTGATCTTTATCAGCCTTCTGACAGTCCCACAGGGACAACTAGTTGTAATTAGCTCATTTAATATTGATTAAGTCTTTGGACAATTAATCAGAATTAATCAGGGTTCAGTGGTGTTTTAGAGTTCTGAAAATATGTACATAAGAGCTAGGGATTCCTGAGTGTGCAGAAGGAAGCGTGAAATGAACACTGTCCCAGGAACTGCATGCAATTTCATCTTTTTTTGAAATTTAAAAACATGTAGAAACTTTTTGAAGAAATCTTTTGCTTCCTCTCCCTCACCATCACCTCTCTATACAGTGTAACCCTGGGAGAGGCTGAGCATAAATAACAAAACACACTGAGACAAACAGTTCTTAAAAATTTTTCAACCCAGTCTTAGATCTTACTTCCCTGGTCACTCCTGCTGGCAAAGTCCTGCCTCCCAGAAGCTGTAAGGCACTGGAGCCTGAAATTAGGTGTGTGATCTTATTACTGAAGCCCTTGTGCTTTTTTCCACACATCCACATATTGGTAGTTACTGTTGTTCTTTGTAATTTAATTTTAGACATAAGATAATCTTGTTGGAGTAAATGCTCGTGTCTCTATTTGTTGTTGTTGTTGTTTTGTTTTGTTTTTTTAATAAAACATGAACTGTAGTATGTAGATGCTAGGCAAGAAAGTTGCAGCACAAAGATCTGATATAAATTTGTTGTAAATCCTTTTATACTTTTAATGTCTGTTAAAAATGGTGAAAATTTTTGAACAGAAAAACAAGCCTCTAATACAGCTAGAATCCAGGTAGAAATAATTTTCAATTTTTTTGGCTTTAATTCTTTTCTAGCTAGATCTTCTGAACACAGTAGATATCTATATTTTGTTTCCTTTGATATCTGTGTGTTTTAGTTTTAGATTAAGTTACACTTGGATCGGAAATATTATGAAGAAATAATTTGTGATTTTGCAGGCAGTGTGATAGATAATTTGGAAAGAAAAAAGCCAGGCAATTGATTAATGCTCTAAAAATAAAATATAGCTAAATGCTGAATATCTCCAGGAAGTGTATCAATTCTGTTTATATTAGAACTAAGCTAAGTACTAATTTTATTAGCAGCAGTAAGTCTGAAATTCAAATATATAGTAATGTGGAACAAGTCAATGACTGTTATTGGAACAAGAATAATTAGGTGAGTAATTAATTGAACCATGCTTGACTTTTTTTTCAGGCAAGGTATTTAAACTAAACATGCTATTCTTTATCCCATCACAACGAATTGTTCACAGAATGTGTATGCTACATTCTTCCACTGACATATGGCTTCTACCTGATGACATTAATACAGTGGTGGATATTCACAATTAATTAAATAATTTTGGCACGCTATCCCCTCCAAGTCAATGAGCAGAACTGGATATAATTTGAAGATTCAGTGCATTCTCCTCTGTGTTTCAATTTTCCGCTGAAGTAGGAGGAGATACCTGGGTTACGAGGCTGAAGTTTTGTTGAACTTCCTCCATTTTTTGGATTAAAGTACCCTGACATGTAATTAAGAGTGAGGCATTTGTGCATTTTAAGGATTTTTAAATTATTGCCAAAGACCTGTTATTTGAGATTCATTTAGCCATAGGTCTTATTGTCTGAAAGATTTAAGGGTAACTTTTTAAATTAGAGTCCTAACTATGTATTTAGATTAGGTTTAACATGACAGTTATTTGTTCTGCTAATAAAAGTCCCATGGCATATTAAAAACATATTAATTGAGGGTTAGCACAGATGTAGTACATTTAGAAATCTTTGATGAAGACATCGCAAAGCATCATTTGTCATTTGTGATTACTGTAAATATAATAACAGCATTAGAGTGACCATATACTTATAAGCCCAGCAGATTTTATCCAATTCAGAACAGTATGCTTCTGGGGCTATGGCCAGCCAAGTCAATAGAGCTTTTTTATACAATGTTTTAATTATGGCCTTTTCAGAACTGTTTGTAGGTGCTGTTACTGCAGGCATACAGTCACTTTCCTGGCCTGTGAGTGGAATAGGTAACTGTGCAGTGACTGTGGAGATCATGCACATCAAGCGATGTCTCCCTGTAAAGTAAAGATATCTCAAAACAGACAATTCAGTCTCTTCTGGAAGCCTCCAGAGAGGAGGTGTTTGTGTATTTGCACACGCATAGTGACTGTAACGCTCAGCTGAAGTGGTCACATGCAGAAAGTTGCTGCAACTTCCTTGCTCAGCCTGGGGAGTCCCACTTCCCCGCCTGAGCAGCACCCTCTGTGCTCTGCGGGGAGCGTAATTAAACCTTGGGGGACCTGTCAGTGATGTGTAGTTCATGATTTTCTTTTAAGTAACTGCTGGGGAAAGCCTCTGCCTGTGCTAACTGACAAGGTAAGGCCAACTGGAGCTGTTGGTGGTGTCCCATTTTGGACTGTGCTAAACTGATGCCCTGTGCTCCTATTCTCATCTCTGGACAATGTGATTTATGTCAACTTGCTCAAGAGAGCCTGAGAATTTTGACCTCTGAGGCCAATCAATGAGGGGTGCCTTGGCTAGAAGGCTGCTGGAAGGAAAAGAAAAGAAAAAAGAAAAGAAAGAAAAAGAAAAGACTGACTACATCTCTTCCAAAAGATCTTTTCATGGAAGACAGGGAAATGGAAAGGGTGGGCCCAGTGATTTCCTTCTCTGTGCATATGTGCAATTGTTTCAGTTGATTGGCTTTTTTGAGAGATGGCAGTCAATATGAAGAAGGATCTGCTTTGCCAACACCATAGTCTTCTGCTTTCTTTTAGCATTTAGGGAGATAAGAGCATATTTCATGGTTATGCTGCTCTGTGTATCCAGCCAAACTTGTCCTCTACTTTCTGCCTCAAAGAAAGAGAAGCCTTCTTTGTCTCTGCTGGTCAGTTAATGCCTCAGTGATACTCTGTCCTATTATTCTCCTACTATTCCTGCCAATTTCAGGCTCACCAATTTTTTTCTGATGATGGGAGAATTCCCTAGAGTGTTGCAAGGAGCTGAACAGGCAGTACACATGGTCTTGCCCTGAGAGCTGTAATGCAGCCTTGTAGTAGGATCTAGTAAGGATGTATTATTATAAATCCTTATCATGTTTATTTCAATTTTCATTCACATTCCTTCCGATCTTTTGATATTTAGCCTTGGGGCAGACTCAGCTATATATCCAAGGATGCAACTTTACATTGAATTAATGTGTATCTCTTTGCTGGTTAAGAAGTTAACAAAAAAGGAGTAGGTGTCACTATTTTGCTTATGGTGGGAATTTGACGACGCACTGAACCAAGCACAACACACTTCCAGAATCTTAACTAGTTTGATTGCACCATCGACACTGTTATTTCGACAGGCCCACTCTCCGGCATCTGGCATAATTGGAAGCAGCAGCCAGCAGGTATCAGATGTCAGTATGAATTGTCTCCTGCTGCGTGAGCACTGACTATGAAATTGATTTGCTGTCTTTTTTACACAGTTTTGTAATGAAAGTAATGTGAAGTCCCAAACAGACAAATTCTGCATTTGTGTACATACAGTTAAAATAGGCATATGTCTGAAAATTAGAGAGGGGGAAATATATCAGCAGAAAAGCAGTATGGCACCATCAGGCCATGTTTCCTCACAGGTGGTTGTGGTGGCAATCCTTGCTATGTTTCTGAAGAAACGGTGCTAAATCAATAGCTGGAAACCAATTTCTTTGGGTACTTGTATGGATCAAAAGCATAAAACATGAGAAAGAAAAACCCTTCGGTGAGTGAATTTATCTCTCTATTTTGCTCACTGATGTTAATAACGCAAGCAAAAAAGACTGTGGAAACCAAGTCTCCAACCTGGAGCAAATTTTTCCCTTATTTGTCATCAGGATGATTAAGGCCCCTAAGATGAAAAAAACTGGCCTGAGCAAAGTCATTGGTAAATTTCTGTTGATTTACTATTGCCAGGATGTTGCCTTAGGGCACATCAGAAATAAACGACTGTCAGTGTGTTCAAGATGCTGTCGTGCAGAACAATTTCATGTATATCAAAGCAATGTTTCAGTGACTGAGATCTTGACTACCAATTTGAGGAACTATAAGGGAGGATTAGACCAGGTGTAAAAGAGGTGCTATCATCCTGAGCTTTGAGAAAAGCCTTTGGGCACTCCTTAGGGATTGCTGACATCTAGATTATGGCAGTAGGAGCACAGGATGGTGAGTTTCACTGGCAAGTACTGGTGCCTTTTCTTAGGCAGAGTTACAAGTGGCTATGACACAACCATGTTTATGGGTTTCTTCCTCAGCTTGATGCAATACTTGGCTTTGATACCAGAAGGCTTAATCAGCTCCTACTTTAATCAAATTATTCAAGATTTTTCAAAGAGAAAATTGTGGCAAATTCCCATCCTAAGAAGTCAGGGTCAAAAGCCTTTATAGAAAAATTAGCTTGAGCGCTGATTACTGAATGTGGCTGCCTTTTAGACAAGCACAATGGAGAAAAACATTCCTGACATCTGGTTCAATGAGGCCTAAGACCAGTGTTTAATTGTGTTTTTGCTCTGACACCCAGTTGCATAGCAATAAGGGGGAGCATATGATACAATAATCTATATATAGCATAGGTGGGGCTGAACCTTTGACTTGAGGCCAGCTAGTCTGGTATTCCAATCTTGGTGCTGACATGAAGGCAGCCAGTAACCTTAGGCGGGTCGCTTGAAGTTCTTCCTGGATTTCAGACCCTCTGTTGATGAAAGGACTGGTCTGTAACTGTCTTGGGATTGACAGTTGCCATAACATGATCCAGCAGGCCATTTCATACACAGCCATGGCATGGCTGCCCACAAAAACTTTCTGTCCATTCAGGATAGGCACAAGATAATTTACAGGCTGCTCTACTCAGAAAACAGTTTTCCTATAGAAGCAGAAATATACTGCAAGCTTCTTTCCTGCAGAAGGAGACCACCCTGGTTTGAATCTGACCACAGGAAAAGATGGAGGGCAGCCACTTGAGCAGCTGGTCCTCTTCTTTTTTCCCCACAAGGCACCAGCAGTGGTTCATCACGATGCCTGGATTGCTTGCTTTCCCCAGCCATCTCCTGCCCTAGGTAACACCTTGCTTTCTCTATTTCTGAGGCTAGGAAATAGAAGATGATTCCAACAGCAAGAAGACAATCAGATGACAGACTTGGGTCCTTTTCCACACAACCAGAATTTCTGTCAGATTTTAAACCTATGCTTTGACCACAAAGATGAGTTGCAATTCGACCTGCAAGAGGGTGTTTTTGTAAGGATGCTGTCTGCAGCTCACTCCCCAGAAGGATGTGGTAGAAAGAAATCCTCCCACCTCTGTGTTGGAGCGTTGTGTAGGCTTGCTCAAACAGGATGCTGCTGACTCAGCCAGCCAAATTTGCCATTATATTCTTCCCCTTATTTTCTTGGGAAGCTTTCCTAAGTTGTGCAGGCCTCCAACAGCAAGGAGGAGGGAGAGGACTCTATTCTTCTTACTTCAACAGAGAAAAATGGTGTGCTGTACTAGAGAAGCTGCCGCATTACTACTCTGTCTGTCATTGAAATTAGAAGAACAGGGGTGTGACTCAAGACCATTTCCTCTCCTTAGTTAAGGAAGAAAAATCCCATCATTTATTTAAAGGGTGCTGTTACCAGAATCAAAATTTTTCATGGTTATGCATTCATTGGTAAAGAGAAGAATTCCTGCAAGAATGAAATACGAACCTGGATAAATTAAACTACAGTCTTACAGCAATACATTTTATAATGCATTTAACAGACTCTTCCAAGCTATGTTCTTTCCGTCTGTTTCCTTCCCTTCATTGTTGTGCTGTGAAGGCAAATGAGTTGGTAATGCTGGGCACCATGATTTCTGAGACCCTGCTCCCTCTGCTCTGCACAGCACATTGTTGTCATTTTACAGTGACTTTTCCTGCTTTCCAACTTTCTCAGACCTTTATGAGGATTCAATAACCCTTGTTTTTCAACAATGGTTGAATTGCTAAATCCGGTATGGTAAATTAAGTCTCTTCCAGAAGTGGCATTTCCTCACTTCTTTCAGGTGACTCTTCAAGTTTAGCTTTTTTCTTCAGTTTCTTTCTCTTAAAAGGAATAGGCTGGTTTGGACCTTCAGTCCTGTATTTTCTTAAGGAGAAATTTCTGGGGGATTAGTGTAAGCAGCATGGTTAAAATCCTGTCTGTTGCTTGCTGAAAATGTAGTATTCAGCTTTTGTTTTAGTAGCAGTAAAACTTTTGGAACTGCATGACTTTTTTTGAATGTTTTACTGTTTCTTTTATAGCAAGTGTTACAGCATGCACATATGATGTCAAATTCCTCTTAAGAGCATTTGATTTTTAGAGACATGAGTATGACACAGAGGGACATGAGAACCAGCTGTTGACTCAGTCTCTCAGTGCCCTTTTGTTTGTGTCTGTGACCTGGTCACATAGTACAAAGAGTTTCCTGCTGAACTACATGCAGCTGCCTGGCTGAAAAGCATGTGAGACCTTTATTTGTCCTGCCTGCAACCCCAGATCTTCGTGGAACAGGCTCCCAGATCCTTCTCGATGTGGAGGTGGGTGATATCACTGCGCAGCCTTCCAAAGGATCCTGAACTCTCTGGAATCCACCGCCAAGGATCTGCAGAGCATTACAGCCTGCATTTTGGTGTACTGCTCCAAATGGGCTGCCTGAGAAAGGCTCCAGGCTCCCGGGGACTTCAGAGCAGAGCCACCTATTTTTGTCAAGGAGAACAAATGTAAGCGAGGAACATAAACTCAGGCTTGACTGGTTCATATCCTTTTTCTAAAATTTTTTTTAATGTATTTACACACTCCCATAATACCCCCTGGAATCCCTTATGCTGTTATGAAAACTACTCAGGCCTGCTTTTCCATTCTCCCATTTTTTGGCAATAGGAAAGACCTAGGGATCTGTATTGATCCATCTGTTTCTTGAGATGGCTGCACCATGTTGCACTCCACCTACAGCATGGCTGGAATGCAGCCTGAGACCAGGAGGAGTCAGAAGTGTTTGGGTCATACAACAGTTTGCAGGTCTGGGGCACTGGCAGGCTGGTGGACAGTTTTAACTACAAGCAAAATGCACCTTGCTCAGGCACAAGCTTGGGTGCCCAAATGGCAGTGCTGTATTGCTTGGATGGCACGGATGTTTGGTTGCATATCCCAAAGCTACCTCTGTACCACTGGGTGTCTGGCCATAAGCCCTGGCGCCCAGGACTCACCCTGACCGGTGAGCAGAGTCACACTCCATGGTACAGAGTATCAGTGGATGTCCCGGAATAAGATGAGGCTACAGCTACAGACAGAAGAAAACATAAATTCCCCACCAAATCATAAAAACTATCTACATACTTCTCAACAAGCCTTAACTGAAAGGATACACTTTTACAGTACAGCCCATGGTTTTGCATTATCTGTTTTCTTTCTGAAGTGGGAGTCTGGTTTTGCATCTCACATTCTTCTGAAGTTCTCCATACCTCCCTTTACCATCTCCTGATGTGTGGAGCACCACTCTTCCACCTCTCACATCTTTGTGTTTCTTACATCCCCCTTTCAACACTAGCTAGTGATCACATGAGAATGCAATATTAGGAAACCATTTGGTATATTTTTAGCAGTGCTTAGGCTGAAATAGCAATGAGAAAGGAGGAGTGCCAGTCACACATGACCAACCAGCTGTCTATGGCCCACATTTTGGAAATCACTGATTCAAGTAGCTGGCAATAGGTTATGGAAAGTTTCCCTTTTAGATTGCTAGTTCAAATTGACCCCAAAGTATACAAGGTAGGAAGGTCATCTTGGATGTACACAACTTTATGATTTGTGAGCAATCTTCATCCAGTTTCTTTGCCTTTTAATGCAAGACAAATATTTGAATTGGAAGTGAAATTTCCACTTTTGTGACTCTCAGCTACAGGGGCAGCTGAAATGTGGGTATGGCTGGAATGGAGAGGCTGTGTGGCTATGTGCTTCTTCCCTACTCTTTGGCACTTGGTCACACTGTGATTAAGTGCTGAGATCTTCTCTATTGTGTAGAGAGGGGGAACCATCTAGCAGGTCTAGCTCCACAAATTGTAATGTAACAGCTATGTAACAAAAACCCCCATATCAAAAATGTGCATCTTCTTCCTTTTCCAACCTGTCATGCATATATATTGGCTAGGACTTCTAGCTTACCTCCTTTCCTGTCTTCTTAATTCATGAGTATTTTAGGAGCCAATAACTCCTTGTCAGCTGGTACCTATTGCTATATATGCATCAAAGGCAGCTGCCTGCTGGAGTTCTGCATGCTTCTGGGGTTATTTAACTACACATATGAGTAGATCTTGCATTCCTTGTATGTCACCCATCTGTGAAATTCTCTGCACCAATTTCAACCAGGCTTGCTTTATCACATTCCCTCCTTGCCAGCCTAGCAACCTGCTCTAGTCTGTTTCCTGTCCCAAGGGGGAAGATGGGACTGTGTCTTTAACAGAAATTGCCTGCCTTCTTAAGGTTTTCAGCTTCATTTCTCTTGCTGACCCTCAGACACAGGTCTGAGCACAGCAGAAAGTGAGATCGGGACCCTTCCATGCCCCAGCACGTGTGCAGGGTAGAGTGAAGACTGATTTCTTTGTGCTAGCCACCCCCAAATCCTGAGACTGATAATCAGCCAGGTCTGCTTAGGAGAACAAGACCCTATTCCCCAGCTGACATGGGGAAGCAATGAGAGAATCCCAGTGGGTACCCTGCTAGGGCTGCTCCATCTGGGTGGGAGATTTGATCTTCCTTGTAGATCTGAAGCTTTTGCCAAGCTCCCTGGTCTTCACTGTCTGCCAAGGAGGTGATAGGCACCATGCAGCAGGTGTGATGGACGTTGTGGAACTGAGTGCTATGTGTTTTGATTGGACCCACTTTGACTCCTTAGAAATCTTTCAACCTCCCGGGAGGCTACTTATTTTGGTTTTTTAGGAATGCATTTTGTAAATCACTCAGGTGATGGCAAGTTTATGTATTTGTATGGCAAATTTATGTCGTGCTATTAGTATCAAGGAAATCCAATTGAGTGTGTAGATTTTAGACTCCTGACCTCTGAGCAGAATGAATTTTTTTGAAGGGGTGTGAAATAACCTGTTCATCTCCATGAGCTGTACACTGTTGAATAAAAATGTCCTCCGTAGAGACACAGGAGATGTGAGGGGTGGGAACTGCCTTCCATCTCAGTCAGTGGGGCCTCCCCTCCCAACCCCTTGTCAGTGCTAAGCACTGACCCAGGGCATTTCCAGTCTTGCACTTTATGTTTTGCAGAAGCTCCTAGGAAGGTGGAAAGGGCTGCCCTATTGCTGGCTCCCATGAGGAATGACAGTCACCATCCTCTGGAGATGGGACTCAGGGCAAGAGTTGCCCAGATACCACTGAGGACAAAGAAGAGGCAGGGAGAAGGAGGCATTTGTTTACTTGCCTTGGACTGGGAGCATGTCTGTGTCACTCCAAGTCTTGTCCCTTTTCTTCTCCTCTTCCACCCCTTTTCCCAGACCTCTCCTGCCTCCCCACACAGCTCCAAACTTCTCCCCCATCCCCACCATATGTGCTATTTATTTAGCTTCAGTGCCATCTGAGCTTTCTGCTCTGTTGGTTTGATGTCTATCAAACTACAAACTCCTTTGACAGAGGCAGACCATGACAACATGTTTCGCTCCTCTTCCCGTTTTTTCCATGCTTTCTGCCGGCAGTCAGGTTTGAACTGACATTGGCTGGTTGTAGGTCAGGTTCAAAAGCATCAAGCGCTGTCTGAACATCCCCTTGAGCTATCAGCTCATGTGAAAACGAGTAGTCTAGGAAACCTCTGTGACTGCGCAGAATAATCCACTTTATGATTGAGCTTCTAGGGTTGGCAGACTTCTCATTTAATATGGGGTTTCCCGTATTTTAGCTTGAAATCCTGTATCCTGTGGTAAAGGCTTACTAACTTCCCTGGTCATTTTTTTTTTTTAATAAATTATGTAGACTTTTAGCCCGAAATATGGAAAATAGTCCCACCTTACGCTTTTCTTCACAGCTTCCTTGGTTGTCTGAAAATTGCTACCTTGCCCTGCAAGTGGAAGTGGTTATAAGGTGGCAAGAGGGAAGAGTGTGTATGTGAAAGATAAATGGGGAGCTGCACAGAGAAGTGCTGTGGCAGTGCAGTAGGAACATCCCATATTTTTAAAATTTTGATTTTAAGAATACTGATTCCCATTTTATTTCTCAAAAATTAGTGGGTACCTTAGGTGATTAAGACCCAAATGTGGAGGGAGAGATCAGAGCTATAGCCACAATGTGTAGCCACTGAAATTGGCCCCCCACACTCTCCCCAGTTTGTTGTAAAGTCTTCTTAGGAGACACTTACATAAATGTTCCCAAATCCTGTGCACGCAGCCTACACCGTTGCCCACAAAATTCCTAACCTTTGTGAGCATGAGGATTTGAAAGCCTTTGTAGAATTGAATATCTAAACAAAGATGAGCTTCTCTGCTGTAATTGTGGGGGAGAGATTGTTCTGCTTGAGTCAGGGCACACATCTTTAGCCTGTTTAATTCAGCATCAGCTTGAATGAGACTCTGCTAATTGTCAGCAGCCAAGGATCTGGCTTTTTTTTAAGGAACTTGTGGGGTAAAGGGAAATGATGGGCAGTGGCTTAGAATTCGTAATACCCAGCTCCTGTGTGTTTTCAGTATGCAGCACTCATAAGCCATCACTTGATGAATATGGCCTGAAGTGATGCAGGCAACTTATTGTAATTTTTTGCTGTGCTCTGTTTGGATTTATTTCCTAGTCAGTCAGGTGGGACACCCTGTAGATTAAGACTTAGCACACACTTTTTGAATCTGTAGACTAGTACTTAAGCTGAAATAGGAATTCTTTATGTTTCAAAGCAGAAATGGCCTAAATTGCCAGAAATAATCATAGTAACAAACTGCTTGTTTCCTGAGTCAGGCACATAGTGCAAAGAGCCGTAGTCTCAGTGCACCCGATTTTTTAATGAAAATAACAGGGATGGGAAACTGTCCAAGAAGAGTTTGTTCCCTTGGCTTGTCTGATATTCTTTTTAAAACTATTTGCTACTATGAAGAAATACAATTACAGAACCTTTTAAAAAGCATGGGTCTTCTGACGAGGAAAGTGGGTAGGTTGTATGTAAACATGGAGCTATAAACAGCGCTTAAGCAAACTAAAAAGCATGTGAATGCTGAAGTTTCTGTTTGCTGGGAGGTTTTTGGGTGACTCTCCTAATTTTGTTGGACCTGATATATAGAATAAGACTTTCCTGCTGACAGTCCCTACCTTACTTGTGTGTCTCTTTCAGACATCCTCTCTTCCTATGTCCTCCTTCATCCTGTCATTTGCTTCACAAGGAATCAGGGTGCTCTCTTTAGATCAGCAGCTGGGATGGGTTTGGAGAAGTCTGCCAGCTTTCTGTAGAAGAGTTCTCATCAGACGCTTTCTTGGCATTTCTCTCTTCAAAGTCCTCACCTTACAAGAAAGTTCTCTCTGTGCCTTTCCTTTCTTTCCAGGATCTTCTGCTTTCCTGTCTCATATTGCACACAGGCAGTGAGACTTCCTTCTTTGAACCACCAAAATGTCTATAGTGGTCTGCTTAGAAAGGCTTGCGAATACACTAATAAAATACAGGTACAACTATTCAGGCCTTAGTCTCTGCTGACAAATGTACAGCCTAAAATTGTGGTGGTAGTGATGGAGATGTGAGCAGTAATGCAGAGGTGTGATATCTGATGTGTTTATCACCGTGGGGTAAGGGCTGTGTGTCAAAGCACCACTCAATCCCAGCAGAAGCAGGGCAGACCCACCTGCATTACCTAAGCAGCTAAAGACTTGCTCAGTATTCACTTCGCTGTGAGGAGATTTTGACTTCACTGGTTTCTGCCAGCTTGAAACAGGAGTTTTCACTTGCCCTGTGGCAGACTGTAGCAAGCAATAAATCTGATTCCCCATGGACATGAGTTTGTGCCAGGCAAATGCATACCCCAGGCTCCCATGACAAAAGTGGTGGCTCATGTTGACTGAGAGCGAGGGAGGGAGGAACCCCAGGAATGAGCCCTCTTGTCAGCCATCCTGTCAATTGCGGTCGGTCAGCTGCTGCTTATGATGAAACCAGTCTTTGGGAGATTTCATTCTGCATGGCTGGCCAGCTGGTATGTGTTTCTGTCTGGGCTCTGCAGCCCTGGCCCTCATTTGAGGAGGGAGGTCTTTGTTCTGTATCAGGCTTCAAATAGTTTGGCATCTGTTGGTTTGTGTTGTCTGCTCGACCATTTGTTGCATTAGAGAGCTTCCTTCTAATCACAGCTCCTAAAGAGTGTGCTTCTCTGAATGGTTTCTGCTCTAAAAAGTAAAGGTAGATGTGTGCCGGCTGTAAACAGCTGAATCTGCTCTCATTGGAGAGGTGAGGATATCTGCACACAGGAGATTCAAACCAGCTACGAGGGTTTGCTTGTGATTAACTGTTTGGTCACACTACAGTTTCTTACCACCAGGGCACGTTAGTGATGAAAAGTACAAGTTGTGTAATCCGTACTTCCACTGCTTTGCAGGCGGCGGAGCTGATGGACAGAAGAGACTGGTAGAGATTAGATCTGCAGCAGTGATTCACAGCCCAGGATTATAGTTTCTGCAATTTGCCTGAGTTTGTACAACCCAAATATCAGATAACATTACAATTTACATTTTCCATGGAATGCTGTCTCAAGAACATATTGATTTATACTGTATCAGATTACTCAGGGATTGAAGAAAGCCAAAAGGAGAATTTTATTTTTTCCTGCTGACATTTGAAAAACAGGATTATACAACTTTACACCTAGCCCTGTGTAACTTTCAGCAACCAGCCTTGGAAAGTTGCTCAAGAATTACAATTTTTTAAGCTTTCTTTAAACAGTTAAGAACTCTCTTCAAATCCCTTGAAGGCAAGCAATAGTCTTTTCCTGCCACCTTTACTGCAAGCTAAGTGAGTGAGGTGGGGGAAAAGATGGAAAATTCACCCTACAGGTTCAGCGTCACCCTCTCTGCCTCAGATGGATCCATGTTTGCTCATTTGCATCCCCGGACTCCTGGATAATCAAACCTGACTAAAAAAGCTACCATCTGTAGTATCAGTGAGCTACCTGGAGAAGTGAGAGTACTGCTCACCTGGGGTTTCTGAGATTTGGGTGTGATCAGTCATCTTTTGCCCTCCCTACTGGTACTATCTGCTGTAGCGCTTGGTCTGTGCCACGTTGATGGGAAAGTGGTCCTGCCACTGCACAGCCTACTGCTCTCACCCCGTCAGTGGTACTCAGTGTAGCTACAGAAACCAGACTTGTAGTGTTTGATTTTTTTAATGATTTTTATTCAGTATTCATTTGCCCTTACTCTCAAGTGAAATACTTTCCAGAAGAACAAATTAAATTGAGCCATTAAAAACCCTAAATGTTGAGGCACTTGCTCAAATGTATCTAATTTTCAGAGGAACTGAGCCCCTGTGTTCCCCAAGAAACATAGTTTTGAAGCAATGAAGTCCCTGGGCAATTCCACTGCTCAGCAACTCCCCAAAATAAGGTCACCCTTGGTTGTGTACCTAGTTTAGTCATCGGATTTTGGCCTCAAATCTAACATGTGTGTGGAGATGAGTGGGGAGGGGGGAAGCTGTGATATTTTTTTTTCACTTCTCAGCTGCTTTGCTTAGAAGCCACAGACTGCTCTTTGTAAGAGTGCAGCTGTAGCTAGTCCATCACACAGTATTTTATTTTAGGATGAGACAAGCACCAAGTCAACGTAGCTCCTATTGTTACTTGTCCGTCACCCTATGTTAGCAGAATTCAATGCACGCAGTGTTCACCAAGGAGATGTGGCATTAGAGACGCATATGCAGATGAAGGCTCTCCAGATGTGTTGCACTGAAAAGTTCAGAGCCCAGAGCATGCAGCAGTTACTTTTCCTCCCCTTGGAATCTGTATAATTCGATGAGGCACCACAGACTCGATAATCTCAAAAGAAGTAATAGCCTTTGCCACAGCAGGTCACTCTCTGATGCAATGGGAGGAGACATCTTTGCAGTGCTGTGCCAGGAGTTATGCAATCTAAAATGTCAACTTGAAACATGTCCAAGCAGTACTCAAGAAATAGCTACAGCATTTGAACACTCAGGTGCTAGAGATGCTTGGGTACTCGGAGATTATGGAAGCTCAGCAAAATGACTTTTGTCGTGCCTGAGAAAACAATGACACTTGAAGAAATTGAGCTATTGAGAGATTCAATTTGCAAGGAAGGAGATGGAAATTACCTAATTGTTTCAATGTACTATAAGAGGAATCTATTTCTTGGTAGAGAGAACTCTTTTCTTCTTGTAATTTTGTTGCTAAGTCTCAAATCCCTCTTCAAGGAGGGATGCCATGGGTCTGTCTGGGATCAGTGAACTTTTCTGCTCACTTCCCAATGTTATTGTGGGGTGTACATATGCCATCCTTCAAGAAGGATGGTGATGTGCGGGCTCTTGTAGTGTTAATCTCATGCCCTGTCTTGCTTCCCAGTTTCACCTCCTTGGCATACTCCTTTGCAAGAACAAAGCATGGGGACCCTGTGTGAAGAATGATTTTGGGGTAAGATGTACATTGTAATGAGCTCAGATTTGATGCTCTCATAATATCAGTCTCAGTTTTGCAGCATAGGCATTTTCCTGGCTACAAAGGATTTGGTAGGGTAATGAAACTGCTCCATGGGGAAAAATGTTTCTGTGATACTTCCTTCTGTATGCCAGATATTGCAGCAACAACTCTCACTAGAGTAACTATACCCAAATATGTCTTCTCAGGCATTTGTTACCCTTCACCAGTTCTTTTGCGAGGTGCACAGAACTATAGGCAACATTGAATTGCTAAAGAGGAGGGCATGGACAAAAGTCACTGTAAAGTCAGCAAAAGCCAAGCATTAAAGAAATAAGCCCAAGCTAAGCTGGGTACAGCTGGCTCAGGAAACCAGAGGAAAAGCCTCAAAAAGCCTGGACTATGGAAGCAATTTAGGAGGTGCAATGGTGAACCCCAATTATGGTGCAATGAATCTTAAAAATAGTCGCCAACTATGGCTGCTACTCTGTACACTGCCACCTCATTCTTGGCAATACCCATAGCAGAAAGTCTGGTTTTCCTTGGCTTATTCACAGAAAAATCAGGGAGAAGGGGCCACAGCCTGCTCCTGACAGTCTTGCTGCCCAGAGCGTTGCCTGTCTTTGGAGGAGGTCTGCGTAGCCTTGTCTCACATTCAACAGCCCCTTTTCCAAGCTTATTTAAGAGCTGAAGGGAACTCAAGCTATCACAAATCAATTACTAAAGAGGATTTCTGGAGATGGTAAATGGTGGAGGAGGAAGACCATCCAGGACAGTTCATGCCATTCACGGATGGGTATGTGAATTGGTCTGTGGTGCTGCATGGTGTAGGACAGGCAGAGGGAGGTCTCCTAATGTTCTTCCAAAGCTCTGGCACAGGAACTAGGATAATTAAACATGCCAGAGTAGAGTTAGGTTGCATCATTGGCAGACAGGTGCTCACCAACACAAATGACTTGGGAAGAATGTGAGGGGAAAAGAGAGGTAAAAGCCACTAGTCCAAAGATGTAATGTGCCCCTTCTTCTATGATGAGTTATAAAGGGATGCATTTTGGGGATTAGACTGCAGGTAACAGGCTAGGTGACAAAGGGTTTTGGTGATTGCGTAGAAGGGCATAAAAAGACATGAAGTGACATTTAATTCCTCAACTTTTTTATCCCTTTTCGTTATGCAAAGTGAACCTGAGAGATTCAAAACTCTGGTGGATACTTTTTTGACTTTGCAATTCAGGGAGTGAATTACAAACTACAGATAATACATGTGATTTTTAATACCAATTGATTGGCAACTCACAGTAGCTAAGCTTTTTGAATGATCAGTCTGTAAATTCATTGTCTGAAATTTGTTTTCAGAAACAATCCCTGAGGCGATTAGAAACACAGGAATAAATTCATAGTTAGAATGACCTATTTGCAAATAACTTCTTTAAATAAAAAACCAGAGTTGATTTAAAGAGAAAACAACTCTCCTGTAGTGAATTATTTGCTCATATCTGTTTCTGAGATTTCTCATCTCCTTCCACAGATTTCTAAGCCTTTATGCATGAGTCACTAGCGATATGATGAAACAAGGGATTTGCATTAAATAAAAAATTCCTCCATCTATTTAAAACACGTTTAATCGCTTCTGTTCTTCTATCTTTTCTCTCTACAGCAAATCAGAATAGAAAAAAAATATGTATAGACTATATACACCTAATGATATCCTGTGCAGTTGTTTGTTCCCACCAAACATTCATATTATTCATACTGCTATTTTTGAAGCTGTTACTGATCAAGACATTTTAAAATAATTTTTTTCATCAGCAGCATGTACACTGTTTTAGGGACATGTTTTGGAGAGTTTGCTTTCTACAGCAAGGTTCTTCATCAGCGGATCTTTTTAAAAATTATAATATGTGATTTTTATTCTTTGCCAAAGTGTCTTTTTTTTTCCCAAAGAAGACTGACAGTAACTCAGTCTGCAGTTATCTGTTTATACAGCTTCTAACTGCATTACTTTCATAATGATATGCTGTATGTGCTATGCATGGATCCAAAAATACAACAATACAATAAATTAGAGAAAGATGATGATTGATTTAAGTGACCTACTATTTTTATCACACTCTGCTACTGGCATACCGGGAATGCAGTTTTAACCAGGCGTTCCACTCCTATCAATATCTTTTAGATAAGCTTTAAATAACCACTGGAAAAACACTCTGGACAGCTTTATGAAGATAATAACAGCAATTAAATCATGATTCTTTGGGGAGAAACCCTTAGCAAACCACAGATGAAAATTTCTCCATGAGATCTCCTCAGCCGTGTGTGCAGAGGCAGAGAAACCCACCACTTGGGCAGGATCAATAGGGCCCCTTGTTGGGCTGCAGCTGGCATCGCACCCCAGCAGGTGTGCAGGATTTGGGCCACGTGCCTCTGTCAGATCCCCGTGCCCCTGCCCGCCTCTGGCCCCATCCTTCTGGCAGCCGGAGGGCACTGCCCCGCTCCTCCCCCCGGCACCCGGCAGCTGTGTGAGGGCTGCAAGGAGCCCCACTCCCCCCGCACACAAGGATTGCTCTTTATGGCAAAGGCAGAGAGTGGCTGCTTGGGGACGGACAGTATCCGTGTGCCAAATGCTCTGGGCTGAGGCTTAAGGAGTGCCCCTGGCTGATCCGCCAAACAGGGTACAGAGCCTTCCCCAGGTACTGCCTTGCTGAGTGCCAGGGTGTGGACGTGTTAACTGTTTTTGTTTTTGCATAGTTTCCCTCATTCAGGGATGGATTGCAAGTCAAACAGCTACAAATGCCCCACTGCAGTGATACACCCCTTGTTTTCTGATGGTTATACTGGGCTTAAGGCATGAGAAGCTCTGAGTTGTAGGCTTGAGGACGGTGCAGCGGGACCCGCAGCTTTGCAGGAGGCTTTTTCTTCACAGAGTGTGAGGATGGGTGCTGACGTTTAGCGCCTTTGGGTTTTCTCTCTTTATCCTCTTTGAAGGGTTGCCCCTACTCAGAGCTAATTGCAGCAAATACATGGTGGTTCCACCCTAGTGACAGGGAATGGACTGGCCACAGCGGTCTATGATAGCACTGGCTGGCATACTGGCTGCGAGAGAGGCAACGTCTCCTTACCCTCCACACAGGATCCCTGTTGGTGCCCTGTTGGTTGGGCACACCCAGAGCAGTAGCAGGTTCCCACTTGCTGTTAATGTCCTATTGTTCCCGAGCATTTTATTGAGAGGTGCTGCCTATTCCAGCCAGCAGCTACAGACCACTTTCTCACTGCTGCCAGTCAGTAGCTAATGAATGGCTGGAATGTACACAGAGAGCAAGTAACAGCGCTGGGAGTGGACCCCTGACTTTTGCTGCACAGCAGCCCCCCAGAAAGAGGAAAAGCAATTACAAGTTGCAGTCTTGTTTCAGGCCTTATGTGAACACTGAGTTGCAGAACTGTGGAAAGACAGTTTGTGAACCAGAAAAGCTTTGATAGAGAAAGAGGAGAGAACATCATGAGCAGAGCGAGAATACCCCACAAGCGTGAATAGCTTTTCCTGGTGGATACAATTACCTAAGTTATTGCTTCATTTATATTCCTCCCATACCTAGCTGAGTGCTCACCACTTCATGGTGGCCTCCCAAATGTCCTAAGAGTTGACACTTTGCTAGCTTCCTCCAGGAATAAATAACCCAAGCAGCTAACATGGATTTGTGGCTATCTGAGGACTGCTATTTTTGTGGGAAAAAGCTCGGCATTATGCATGTAGACAGCGAGCCAGCAATGAAGCCAAAGTGAGGAATAATGGTGCCTTTAGAGCTTCTTTTCCAAATGCCTGCCGTTAGGGTTTTAAGTTGTGAAAGGAACTTATTGCTTTCAGGCAGGACTGTTTTACCACAAGAAAATTGGAAAAAAGAGGAAGAAAGAAGAGGGAGGGGAGAGGAAAAAAAGGAGTCTTGTATTGTATAAAAACAATTGAGACAGTGGAAAGTGGAATTGGTTACTAATGGTCTGTGGCTAAGAAAGCATTAAACACATTCAGACTCCAGCCTCTGTGATGATAATGCTCAGTGGGTGAGAGGAAGGCAACGTGAATGTCAGCGAAGTAGGAAAGAGCTATAGTCCTGCTGCAGCGTGGTGTGACTGCCACCCTGGTTTCACCACTCAGCCGGAGCCTGGCTGCCTCATGCCCACTGGGCACCAGTGATGCGCTCCTGCATCAGCGATTAGCAACTGCTTTCCCGGCTGCTCCTTTTGGAAAAGCAAACAAACAAGTTTTTTGTCTAATATCTGTCCACTTCCTGTGGAGTCCTGCTGAGAGTTCATTTGAGAGTGGGTTGTAAGGAGCCTCATTGCAGCAGGGAAGAGTAGGTGTTACTGCTGCAGGAACTGCTGGATGAAATTCTATGGCTTGTGTTACACAGGGGGTCAGGCTACGTGATTGTTGTAGCACTTCTTGCTGCCCTTAAGATCTACGCCATTGTCTGCTTCAGCAGGGCTGGCTTACAGCCTAGGGGCTGTAACACAGGTATGTTTTTTTGTGAAATGCTAACGTTTTGTTCTTCCTGCTGCCCACTACCATACCTGTGGACCTGTATGCTACACAGAAGAGTCTATGTTATGCACTGAGTTCATACAAACTGCTTTATTTAAATCTTGCTTTAAATATTTGTAATGACAGTACTTTTGTGGCCACAGCCTCTGTGGACAGAGAACACCTGTGACATGGTTCTTTACACTCCATGTCTGTGGGACATAGCCCTCATCCTCTCAGCAGACCCTTTGCCCTGTGCATCTCTTCTGATTAGTCTGTCCTGAGAGTGTCCCTGCCCTGTCCCGGTGTCGGAGCACTGCTCACCCCTGCAGCCAATAGCAGGGCAGTGGCAAGAGCAATCTTTCTGGGGTCATTATGTCTCCTGCCTGCAAATGTGTCAGTCAGCAGTGAGGAAGGCAAAGGCAGAGGTGTCTCCTTTCCCAGCTCTGCAGACAGGCGTGGCTGCCCTGGAGTTGCACAGCGATAAGTGCAAAATCTGGCTCATGTTGCCGTGTCAGCCACTGCATCCTCAGGTAAGAGAAAAAGTCATGAATAGGTCCCAGTAACACTTCACAGTTCACACAGTGAGGTGCTGCCAGACAGACAGGTTTTGTGTCAAAACCTCAATCCAGTCCCAAAAACCAAGAACATCTGGATGATTTCCTGTCCAGGGCTCAGCCCTGCAAGGCAGTGAGGCTGGTTGTATTTCATGAGCCAAAAGTGAAAGAATACAGCAGTTAGGTAACCAGGCTCCATTTGGAGACTCTCATTTTATTATATTGCTAAAATATCCTCTAGTTTGATGACTTCAGTCACAGGCTGCCTTGTTTATTTGCTCTGCTGCTAAACTGTGATTTCTGAAATCACTCCCTGTTGTCGCTTTTATAATTCTCAGCTTCCCTAATAACCTTAATTTTCTGTCACAATTTTCTTTTCCATTGTTAACACCTGCTATTTTATTTTTCTTTGTTAACTGGGAACTCTTATAGTAAACCTCTCTTTAGTAAAGTGGTTATGGTGAACTGACATATCCAAATAAAAAGCTGTGCTCATATGGAGCTCAGACACTGAGGAAATTTGAAAGATTTGTACAACAATTTTCTATTAAAACAATGAAAAGTCATTCTTCTTCAGTAATATTATATAGGAACTTTAACAGTAAAAAATGTATGGTCATTCCAGCCAGACTACAGCTTTTGATCTTGCTTGTATATCTGAATTATTAGGGAAGAAAAGGAGGAATCCACTATATACAATTTTAAATGTAATTAATATAAAATTTATTTAATTTTTAATGTGTTAAATAATACAGCTATATGAACCAGTAGACAATGGCCTGTTCTTCACTCACTAGGAAAGCACTTTTGCTGGGATATCTCCTCCTTATGCTGTCTCAGATATGTGAGGCCTAGCTGTGCTAGTTCTCACCATCACACCAGAATAAAAATTCGATTTTCTTTAGGAGATCTGACCTTTTTTGTGTTGCAGATAAAACCAACCTCAGCTTATGTACTGTACTATGTTTCTGTGTGAAATTGTCACCATCTTGGTCTCATTTGCTCCAGTTTAAATGTAATGAAAACTGCCTGACAGTCCCGAGCACCACTCAGTTTATGGTGAGGATGCATCAGTCAGAACTGGCTCAAGACGGAATATTGCATCAGTGTAAATCTTGGCAAGACATCAGTGACATGACTCTGGATCTGTGTCAGTGGATATTAGAGGGCATTTCCCTCTTTGGAGGGTTCTCCCAGTCTTCAACAGAAGTGTAGTCCCATGGGGCACTTGTTTAACTTCTCTTGTTAGCTCTGAGTTAGGAAAAGTCAATTGTTTCCTTTAGGTAGGGATTTTATCTGGATTCCCTCTTCCAGTTGTTTTGTACCATAACCAGTAGAGGAAGTGACTTCCCATGACATCTTCCACAATAGGAAGATGATACAAGAAATTGGATTGCAGAGGATAACGCAAAAACAAGACTTAATGAACGTAGTCTCTGTACAGGATGAAAGTAGCTTCTCACCAAGCAGGCACCTTGGAAACAGCTATCTTCAGCAAAGTTCAAGTGCTTTTACTTCACATGCCTTTTCTTCATATTCACAGGTCCATCATTGATGTGCATGCATTACCTGTGATATAAGAATTTACAAGGATTTATGGCTCATCTTTTTATCATTTGTTTCTACCTTTGCCATTCCTGTTCTAAAATGAGACTGATATGTTGAGATGACTTTGAATTTGTGCAAAGAGGGAACAGGAAGCTATGACTGGTCTAGTGCTTTGCTCAAGTGAATTTCCCTATTACAAACTGACTCCTAAGAGTGTAATCAACCCAGCCATGAGGTAGGCTGAATGTATATGGTTAATTATTTGTACCAGTAGCCCCAGGAAGTCCAGTTCAAGGACTCTGGACCTGAAGAGGTAGATACAGAACAATATGAAGTCCTTGCTTTACAAAACAAACTCTTTAGATATTGAACAAGATATGCTAAGTGGTACAGATCCCTCTTCTGAAAAGGTCATCTCTTTTTGTTTAAGTTTAGCTCTTGTAAACCTCATTTGACACTTTCTGCTCCTTTCAGTGGATGGACAGTGAGAAGTCATATCCTTTCCACTGACTCTACACCATCATGAATTTTCAGAACTGTATAAACCATGCAGTAGTTTATCATAGTTGGTCTTTCTCTGAGCTTTTTCCACCTCAAGTGTGTCCTTTGTGTCCTTTTGTTGAGATGAAGGGACCCTAACTGAAAAATATTCAACATGCAGGTGAACAGAGTCATATGTTTTTGTCCTATTTGTTGTTACTGGCATTTGAGTTGGTTTTTTGACTGCTGCTGAGCAGAGCCGATGCTTCCATGGAGTGTCTATTGTAACCTCAAGCTCCCGCTATCAAATGGTAATTGTCACCTCAGAGTCCATAATTTTATTTCACTGTGAAGGGTATTTGTTCTGTTGTAAGCGCAGATCTTCTATTTCATGTCTTTTGGCCCTTTGTCTGTCCCTGCCAGGTCCTTCCCGCTTATGCTATGGCTGCTCAGTTTCTTTAAAAATCATTAATGGGACACTTTACACAAAGAATTTTGAAAATCCAGTTGTGTTTTGACTGTCTCACCTGACCTATATGTTAACTAACTTCAAAAAACTCGAATGGATTTTACAAAGCGTAATGTCCCACTACAGAACTGACATTGGCTCTTCCATGTAAGTTGCATTCAGACACATTTGTCCTTTATTGTAGCCTCTACAAATTTGTGCTCTAGAGTTACAAGCTTGCAGGCCTGTAGCTCTCCAGATCCTCACTGGCATCACATTTACTAACCTTCAGTTCAGTGTTCAGTGCCTAAAAATTGACGTGGGAGGTTATGTACCTCTATCAGTGATTCAGCTATTACATCCTTGAGTTTTCTCAGAACTCTTGGCTAAATAGTACCCAGCCCAGACAACTCATTAACACTCGTGTTAACATTACAACAGCCTCTCCACAATCAGTTATGTTTCAGATGGATCCTCTGCAGCATTGCCTTCCAACAAGGTTTCTAGTGAGGAAATATCCTCAGTGTCTTCTACAGGGATCCTAGAACCATAGAATGATAGAATGATTTGGATTTGGACCTTAGAGATCATCTAGTTCCAGCCCCCCCCGTGCCATGGGCAGGAGCATGCTTCACTAGACCAGAATGTCCAGAGCCCCATCCAATCTGACCTTGAACACTTCCAGGGATGGAACATCCACCTGCTCCAGTGCCTCACCACCCTCACAGCAAAGAATATTTTTCTAATATCTAATCTAAACCTGCCATCTTTCAGTTTGAAGCCATTCCAGCTTGTCCTGTCACCACATGCTCTTGTAAAAAATCTCTCTCCATCTTTCTTGTGGGCTCCCTTATGGTACTGGAAGGCCGCAGTAATGCAGGTATTCACTCTGCTTTTCTGCAACAGCCTTAATATCCTGAGTGTTCAACCTGTCAGTGGGCTCCACAGACTGCTTGGCAGGCTTTTTGCTCTGATGTTGATGATTTCTGTGGAAGAGGAATTTAGTATTATGTTTGATTGCTCCAGCCAAATATTCCTCAAACTTTTTTTTTCTCCCTGGCCTGCCTAATTATATTTTTGCACTCAATCTGCCAGGTTTTATGATCCTTTTTATTTTCTTCATTTGGATACAGCTTCTGCTTTTTGAATGATGCCTTCTCAATTCTAATAAACTCTTTTACTTCCCAAATCTTTAGTTCACTGCTCCATCACGCCTGCTTCTTTTTATTGTTTCCTGTTTTTGAGAAACAGACACTGTGCACTGAAGCTCTGCTTTTAATAGGACATTCTTTGGTAGTCCCTGTGCTATCCGTAAGGATTTCATTCTCTCAGATATCTCTTTTAGCTTCTTTTTTAACAAGTTTCCTCATTTTCATATACTTCAATTTCTCAACGTTTAGCCCAATTGTGGTGGCTTTTTTAACTTTGATACTCCAAAGAGGATATTTTATCTAAGTATGTTATGGTCATTGCTTTTGAATGGTGCTTTTTCTATGAAAATTTGAACCAGAACCTACACAGTCTTTACTGTCATGATACAAAGTATTTTGAAATCCTGAGACGAAAAGATTTTAAGGTGATAAGGAGACAGGTCAGGTACATGTAGCAGTCTCAATGGGATTGATTTGAAGGCAAAATGGTAGAAGAATTTTAAGAAAATATTTTGAAGTACTCAACTGTTATGGAGTTTATCAGAGATCAGGAAAGAGGGCAGTGTGGAGATGGAATGACTGAGGGTAGTATCACTGGAGGAACAGATCTGGGGCCACTAAGATACTGTAGAGTGACTGCAGGCGGTATTGAGAACAAGCAGAGGAGAGGAAATGATGGATCAGGAAGGTAATTTTTGGTAGCAGTACTTAGAGTGGATTGGAAGAATGATCAAGCAATATTTTGGTTGGATGGTGTGGCATGAGGAGATAATATGACCTTTCTCCATACTAATTTGTTCATGCAAACAAAGCTGCCTCTATGCAAACTAGGTCAACATCTTGAAGGCATTTGAACAACTGGGCCCCTGCCTGAAGCAGTTCATATATTAAAAACTGATTCAAACCTCAAAAAATGTTAACTGGACTAATGTATGATAGGAATTAAGGATTAGAAGTTGTGAGCAGGGCTGATGATTTTGAAAATATATTGGGATCCTGTAATGCTATATTACTTGTGCTATTCTGCCTAGAAGATCCTCTAGGAAAATTAGCAGAAGAACCTCAGGTCAAAAATGGTAGCAAAAGGCTAATCCTTCAATTAATCAAATCATTGCAGATGAACTTTCTTTATGCAAAGGGAGCAGGTAATTTTGCATTACTGTTTTGCACATGTAGGCTTTATTCACTGAGGAAATGTAATCATCAGTCCAGGCAGTGCTTTCCTCCTTGCCTCCCAGCTGCTAGCTTAGAAATAAATGTGTGCAGAATGGATGTGTGCAGTAGTAGCTATATTCTTTCCCCCTGATTTATTTGGTCCCATACACGCTGAATACATCAGGCATTTGTTTAAGTGTATCTTTCTGGGTAACTGTGGACTGGAGGAATATTGAATTTGGTATAATACGAATCTCTCAATAAATAAAAAGTCTCCCACTAAATCTCCCTTTATAAAGGCTGAAAAGAGAGATCTGTAGCATTCCACCTGCGTATGAATCGATTTCAATCAGCCTTTAGGAGGTTTCAGGCTGTGTTAGCTGTGGGATAGCACAGCACAGCAGCAAAACTGCCCTCATGTCCCTTATTGACAGGTTTGTTATGAAACATGGAATATTTAGATTGAGGAGATTCATCCCAGTACTGCAGACGCCCAGCCTTGTTATCTTCATTTCGAGTTTGCTCTAATGCTATCCACAAGCACACCAGCTTCCCTATCATATGCAACAGGACACTAACTTCTCCAGATGGGCCTTTTCTGGAAATGAATTAGCTCTTTACCGGAGGGAGACTGAGGGGGATATTTTCTTGTTACTCATTTTAAGGGCAATGTCTGTATTTAGGAAAATGGGCCAGCTTTCCTGTTTCAGAACCCTCTGATTCAGATATGGGCAAGGTGAGAGGTTAGAGGCCTCGTTGTTAATGAGTGAGGCAGCCTCTGATTTTTACACTAATTGAAGCATTTACATTTTTCAGCAGAACTAAAATGCAAAACTAACACATTCCTTGGAGATTTATAACCCCACAATGGATTCTCCTATCCTCTCTCCCTTAATTATCCCAAATTATCTGAACTCTCATGAAGAAGAAAGAAATTAATATTAATATTGCATTTAGAATATACTCTAAAATGCAGTAGAAAATGGAGGCAATAATAATGATAAAGAGGGTAGCTAAGATGATTTGGAATATATAATCTTTCTTCTCTTCATTGCAGCTTTCTTATACTAGAGTAAGCCAGGAAAACTCAGTCTTGCATTCATTTAGCAAAGCAATTTTTTTGCTGCATTAACTTCCAATATATAAGTAAAAGCTTAGTAAAATATTGTTCTGTCTGTTAAATGTAACATTTTGGCTCTGTGCCTTGATCAGAAAAAAAAAATAGGTGTAAAAGAAATTAGCTAACTCTTTTTGAATAGTGTTTGTACATGGGGCGCAAATATACAGGTGCGACTCATCACTGGAGAGTAGGCAGGAAAAATAGCTAGAAGAAAGAGCAGCTGTAAACTGGACATGAAATGAAGCAGAAATTATAGTTTTGTTGAAAGAAAGAAGGAAATTACAGTTATCAGAAGAGGAAACAGTAGGGTCAAACTAATCAAAAACTGCAAATGTTGAATTTGTGTCTATGGACCGTAGGTCAGCGAGAGAGTCTACTTGCATGAAACTGGCAGAGAGGTGCCGCAGAGAAAGGTGGAAGGGGGAAAGGAAGAATGTCTTTTCATTTGGGTGAGACCAAAGTACCTGGTATATGTCCAGTCAGTCACTGACTGACTGCTGTTGTGAGTTACAGATTTGTAATTGGCCTTTCCTGCTCTGAGATGGCCGCCAGCTGCTGTGCCAAGTTCCTTGCTTCCAGCTCTAGGGCATTGACTACAGGGCTCCCACTGCCCTGGAAGCTTGCAGTTATACGGTGTGAATGGAGGATTGGTTTAGTTTAGGTTGACAAGTGTCCTAAGATGGAAAACAGGCTTGAGAAATGGTCCTCGATGCTGGGATGCCATTCACACTGAAAGCAAAACTATGCCCAAGTTCAGCTTTAAAATTGAAAGCATATTATAAATCTGAGTCCCATAACCACTTCTACATTTTGTTCTGTGTAAATTTGTTCAGTGTTTGCACTCACTGAGAGGAGCCAGGGACTTTCAAAAGGCCCACCACTTGTGAGGGTCTTGGCTTACACCTCCCTTGGTGTTGCACTGTGGGCTGTGACTTAAACTATGTTATCCCATGAAGTAATGTTTGATTTCTTGGACAAAATTTTGTGTCAAAATTGTAACTTTTTAGAGGAGGGAGGGAGGGATATGGAGTAACTCTACCCTGCTTTTTTTCTCACTGTCTTAGTACAATGTCAGCAAGTTGCTGTAAGAGTGGAAGCTATTAAATTCAGTGAAGCCCATCTACAAAGCTGTTGCATACGGCATCACGCATTGGGCTTGAGGGTAGATTGTGGGTGAAAAGACTGTCATATTAAAAGACAAACAAACAAACAAAAAAACCACAACAAGAGAGAATGATACTAAAACTAGTGAACAGACTTGAGATCAGCTGTGAACTAAAAAATCCGTTTTACTGTTTCTTTTTAGCTTGAAAATAGCCTTGACTGTTTTTGTAACAATTTGCCTGTCTATTTTGTTTGCTCAGCTTTCAGAGGCTCAAGACATGTTTTTAAGAAGTATTGAGGCATGGAGCTAAGTCTAGAAATGGATAGAAGCTGGTCATGGTCAACATGCAATCCAGCTGCTCAGGACTGTGCATCGCTGCACAGCGTGGTAGTGCTGTGTGTAGGTGCAGTTGTAGTGTAGCTGGGGGGTGCTGTGGGTTGGATATTTTGGGTTCCTTTTCAGTATAGAGCTTTTGTGAAAGGAGCTTGTTTCTCAGCCTTTTCCAACAACCCAAAATATTTGGAAAGGAACAGTAGGTCCCAATGCAGTGTTTTGTTGTTCTGTTCAATATAGCAACATTCGGTCTCAAGAAAAGCAATTTTGTGATCCTGCCTCCTTGGTTTTATTTAAAAGTCAGAAATGAACCCAAATCAAACCAAAACTCATGGCTAAGGATGTTAGTTGTAGCTACAGGTTTTTGGTGTGGATGTGTGTTTTGAATAGTTACTAGCGAATATGTGACCTTTAAACATAATGGAATGGGGAAACTTATTTCATTTCGTCAGATGTAACAATTTCTGTGTTACGCATTGCAAGAACGCTTGCAATCCACCATTGAGAAACAGTAATGTGATGGATGAAGGACGGGACTGGGATTTTTTCCTAGGCATTACTGTAGAATTTCTACATCAATTAGATGTAGAATTCCAAGAAAATTAACCAGACCACGTAGCCAGGGCTTTCTTATCTGTGGAAAGGGTATGATAATCCCACCAGTCTGTGGCAAATCCATGAATATTACTCATATTTACTCAACAGTTTGAGGTTAATTTTTTATCTTGTTCAATTATTTCAAAAAATAACTTTCAAAAAAACCTGGACAAAGATGTGAAAGCTATTACATTACACTTGTAATATAAATTGGCTGACCCATGGTAGACTGCTGAATGTCCCTGGATGAGATATTAAAATAATTTGTTTAAATTATTGAACAACTGGTTGCCAAAACTATCATATGACCAAAAATTTCTCTTACTGACTCCATGATCACTGAAAATTTCTGCAGCAGTCATAGAATTTATGCATTTTAGTTACATTCCTCATTAATTTTTTTCATTAAATAAGAGATATGAGACAAAAATGACACAATTTTATTATTAAAATTACAGTTTGATTTCCAAATATATATATTTTTATGCAGCAAAAATTTTATGGATTGTTTTCTTGTTCATCGTTTAATGAGCAGCAAAATATTCTGCAAACTGCCGCAGAAGAAAATATCACTTACAAAAGGATGAAGAAGGAAATAGAACCACACATGCTATAAATTGTACAAAATAAATAAGGGGTATCTATGCGTGCTTTTTATTACATGTCTTTTTCTCTATTACTCTAGGTAAAAAGAAATACTCTACATTTCTTCATGGGAATTAGGATAAGACACTGAATTCCAGAAGCTGCCTGGTAGGTACCTTTTCTTAATTTGGAAAAACAAGTAGTATGTGTTTTTTCCATTCTTTTTTCCATTTCCTGGCTGTTGTCTCCTGTGCATCACATATCGAAGTTGCAGTGGTGCTCATTTGCAAGAACAGTGCCACATGTGAGTGCACGATGGTCTGATTGTGAAAGACTTACCTTCCTTCCCTTTTCTGGAGATCCCAAAGGCCACATTTGTCTTACAGTCTCTTTGCTATGAGTGTAATTAAATGTAAAGCACTTTGGGATGTTCAGCTGTATAAAGCAATGCCATTGAAATGCAAGTTGTTTTTCTGCAGAAAAACACAAAAGGAAAAAAAACACCAAATAAACAGCAACAAAATGCAAATGGAAAGGTTTCCAGGGATAAAAATGTGAACACTGTTAGATAAATAAAACATTAGAAAGAAGGGAAAATACTTCCGGAAAACAAATCAATAAGATAAATAAAAAGATTTATTTGAGAAAGTTGACATGCTTGCAGAAATTTCTAGCTTACAAGGTATTTGCAGAGAGAAAATATGATGAATCAAGACACCATCATCAAAGTAAAAACCCTAGGTATGAAAATTTTAACTCTAACTTGTAGAGAGTCCAAATCTTTTCCTCTGTGACATAAATTTGCACAGGCAGTAGAAGCTTCCAATTACAGAGTTTCTTCTGTATTTTACGTCCTTGGAGATAGTGTTTTTCCTTTTGTAAAATGAGTGTGAGATTCTGTCCTTCCCAATTTATGACTTCTACATGACACATTAGGAACTGGAATTATTTATAAAAACAGAAAAAGATAAGGCTTAACAAGCTCATTGATGGATAGCCCTATTTATTCCCTGCAAAAGGACACTTTTGCCACGGTGAAACAGTGACAGGACTTACCCTGAATTGTAGTTGGGCCATGGACTAGACCCTAGGTATTCAATCTTTCAGGTAAATGCCCTGATAACAAGGCTGTAGAAGTACAGGCATAATCATGTATTTTTTTCTCTCCATTGGTTTTAGTGGCTCACGTCCAACACAACAGAATAGGGAGCAGCATGGAGGGCTCCCCTTCAGGGGCAGCACCCCAACCCTCACATTGCTAAGTAGCAGTCTGAGAACAAGTACCATCACATCCAACTCCTCTTTGTTCTTTTTGGAAAGGTAGCCAGTTTCTAAAACCAGGAACACTCACCTGTTCCTTCTTCCGTCCAGGTTGTTTTAGGAGCTCATGGCTCTACTTCCTTGTAACCTTCCTCATAAGAGGTTCACATCCCCACATGAACTTCTGAAGGACCTTCTCTGTTGGGGAGGCAGTGCTAGTAACAGGGCAGAGGCACATGTTGTCTTCTGGCTCCTGCTGTGCTGAGCAACTTTTTTTTTCTTTTTCCAATTGAAAGTGTCTGGAAAGTAAGTGAAACTCTAGCCAAAACAATTTTCCTTTGCTAGAGACCTGATGTTTGCTATACACGTATTTTCCAGATAACTTAATAGCTCCACAAAAAAATCAATAAATGTTCTCTATTAGACTTTTAACTTTGTTTCAGTCTTCAATGATGGCTTCTCATCAAAATTCATGTTCTGAAGGTCCTGGGTTTGCTTTAGCTTTTACAGCTTTCCCATACCAGACCATATTAGCTCCTCTTATAATCTACCAGTCTATGCTGAACTGCAACTAATGTGCTGATGGCTCTCTCTTTACAAAATGTTCATGCTTCTCATGTGTTGAAGGACAAGGAGTAACAGAAGTGTGAATTGCCTTTCAAATTTGCAGTTATCCTCTGCATTTTAGTTATTTCTGATAAAATGTCTCCAAGGCGTCCATTCACTTTGTCTTAGAAATATAATTTGAAGAAAACTTGGTCTTCTCCCTGGTTTAAAGGATACATATCAACAAACATCTCCATGCCAGATGTACTTCAGAGCAAGAGGTTGGACTACTCTTTCATGTTTTGCTTAAACTTGCTCAGTTTGGTCTAAATTGACTCTCCTGACATTTGACAGTTAGCTTGAGTACTGCTGTACACTCCCACTTTTTTAGTGGGTATCTGAAATGTTTTAGGTAANTCCCGAACCTGGTGGGGAGAAGGGTGGTTGTAACCTGGTTTTCTCTCAGAGAATGTATTGCTAGATATTGACCAAACCGGCACACCTTGCAAATTCTGAATCTCAGTTTTGCGTTTCCCTTTGTTTGGAGAAATAACCCGGTATATTTGATTTCCTGAAACACATATGTTAAGAAAACGCATCTCTCACAGTTGCTTTACTTCTGGCCTAGACTGAAATGCAGTAGGAGGGTGGGAGAAGGCCTCAGCTGAGTTGAAACTAGAGAGAAAAAGAGAAATGCATTTGAACCATTGAAACCTGGATCAGTAGAAGGTAGTTTTTAAGGCAGCTTTATTTTCGTGAGTTTCTAACAACCTTCTTATTTAATCTTATTGTGAATAAGGGGAGAAGATGTACTGCCATGAATGCTAGCACATGGTCTAAGCTTCAGCTTTCTTTATTACTTCCATTATCAAAATGGATCTTCATTGGCCTGAATTGCTAACATCCTTATAGGAATGATAAGACTAAAATGGTTCTACCTGTCGTTCAGTGATGTGTGAATCGACAATCAAATGATTGATCAATTTCTCTGTGCTTCAATAGCTTCTTTCATCCTGATTTACTGTATAAAATGCTGCAGTTTCATCTAAGTTTTCTAAGGGGTAGGTAAAGTAAATTAGGCAATTAGACATAATCGTAGATTTAAAAATTGAAGACCCGTCAGCATCTCTGTCTTGCAAAGAAAATACATTTCAAAATCTGAAAATACGAAATCTTTTGTAAGGAATAAGTATCCTTCCAAAAGAAAACTCCTGTAGTCCTGGCAGTCTGCCTGTGAATGGCTTTCATGAATTTCTAATATATTTTTCTTTTGTTCATTTTTTCAAAAAAACTTTGGACTCTAGAAGCTTTTAAGGAGAAGTTTTTAAAGTGGAGCAATAGGAAGTGCTAAATATTTTATTAGTGATTTGCGATAACATGCTTTTCCTTTATTCCTTTAATAGAAAAAAATCATGACAGTTAGCAAAATGATGAGGATTAATGTATGAAAATATATTGCATGGCAGCCTCTGAGTAATGTATTTATAAACAGTTTCTTTTAAAAAAAAATGTATGTCAAAATAGATTACAAGAAGACTAGGAAATTATTGTAGTCAGATCAAACAGAATACACGGCCCACGAGTTTTTTCTGTAATGTCTGCTGCATCCTGACTGAGATCACCCAGTCTTCATCTGTTTCCCTCTCTCACAAGAATGTCATGTTGCTTTTGTTCACCTCGGTTTAAAACAAAGCAAGAGTTTAATGTAGGAAAAATACTTCATGATTTAAGTGAGGTTTCATCCCAAATCACTTTTCAGTTTATTTGGTCCTTTTTGCTGTTGTTGGTGAACCTGTGCCCTTCGTGGTCTGCAGGTAATCATTCACTTTTAAACATTAATATGACCAGAGCTTTATGTTCTACACAGTCTGTCAAAACTAAGAAACAATGAAGAGCTGCAGAGGAAAAAGAAACAAAACCAAACACTCAAATATAAAGATAAAAACTGAGACAGAAACCATCAAAAGAGAAAAGTTGAGGCAGACAAAGGCTGAGTAATAGTTTTGACAGGCTGACTGGAAGCCAGTGTGCTTTATGCTGTGAGGGCTTCATCCAAGTTTCACTGGTGGCAGTAGAATGGCTTCAAGAGGCTTTGATTCAAACCTAATTCAGCCAATTTATTGAATGATTTCTTCATTTTTGTCACACCAGTCTTGTTGCTGAGCAGGAATGAGGAGGAAGGGGACAAGGGGAGGCCAAAGGAAAGTTGACCACACAAATGTAATGTTGGAAGCATTAGACTGCATGGGGTTGTTCAGCCTCCACAAAGAACCAAACTTATTCCCATGGAAACCAATGTTCAAAGATGAATAACTAGCCTGGCTCTCAGCAGCTCCCTTTCCTTTTTTCTCTTTTCTTCTCTCTTGGGATGTTTTGTTGTTGTTTTTGGTAACGGGAAAGAAAGAGTCTCTTCACCTCCAAGCAGCTTGAGAAAAGACTGGCAACATTCATTCCACTAATAAGGTGTCAATTAATGCAAAGAGGAATGTCCTGGATTTCTCAAAGAGATGTATTTTTCAACAGGAGCTAGTCAAGATGTTGATGAGGTTTTGTTTCTCCCTCTTTTTTTGTTTTGTTTTGTTTAAATGGAACATACACTTTCTCTAAAAAGGGGGCTGCTAAACTGATGTTGTAAGTCTGCCCTCACGTGTTGGATTTTAACTCTTCAGGAGAGAAAGTGCAAGTGAGCTCAAAGGAATCCACCACATGTATTGTGGCACCACCCAGTACAGATCCTCAAGTCCACTTTTTTTTTTCGGTTTTGAGGTTTAGATGCTGATGTAGGTGTAGCAATGGGTTACCTACACAGGAAATACACAGAGGTGTGCACTATCCATTTAATGTAGCAGATATGGGTCATTGTAATTCCTACACTAAGTAGATAATGAATTAAAGGGGGATGTTACAGAGGTGTTGCTGATAGTATCAGTGTTACAATCTGTTGCAACTATTTGCTGGTATCAAAAAAGATGAAAGGTGGGCTGAAAAGCAGGAGAATTATCAACCAACTTTTAAAAAGTAAGGTAGATAGTCTCAGGAATCTGAAGGAAATCCTTTGCATTTGGCCTCTTGTGAGGAGAGTTTCTGAGAATAGGAAATGCCGTAGGATATAGAGTCATATGGGAAATGTCCAGTGTGAGTCAGCACGAATCAGGGGCACAAGTGGTTCTGCAGGCTTTGGAACAAATGAAGCCAGGTCTCCTGCAGGCTTCCACCTGGGCCAACTGACTCTGATGTCTCTAAAAGTGTCAGTGCCCACTGAATTGTTGGTATCATAAGCATCTACAGAAGAGCTTTTCCATCCAAAGCAGGACTTCTTCTGTGTGGATCCTCTGATACCTAAATGATGATCTCATGCTGAAGCCTTTCCTTTAGCAGGTAATAAATTTTGGTTGCTCTCCCTTTCCCCTCTTCAGACATCTGTTTCTATAAAATTTATAACAACATAATTGTCTGTCCATCTATTCCATTTGGCTGACATCAGCCAGTAAGCTCAAAATTATCAGGGAAACCAGCCAGAAAAAATGATTGCCTAAGCCTCATTTCCTTAGGAAACTCAGCTAAAAAGTTAATATTAGCAATAACTTGTGGATTGGAGCTACCACTGTGGGAATGCAGTGTGGCACTGAAGTTGAGTATGCCCAAGTGCAGTCTGGTGGTTGCTCCCCTTGCACTTTTGCTGTAAACTTTCTCCTGGGCCCTGCTGGCAAACAATCTCTCCTCCAGCTGGTGTGTGGGTGAATGGTCACAGCAAAGCCCTTGGCAGGGGGAACTCAGAGCCTCTTTGCTTCTCGGTTTACCCTGTTTTTTTGGGGTATGGACACCTGCTCACCGGAAAGGGATAGAGACCACGCATCCATTTAATCTGGGTTTTCCTTGGCCTTCTGCACATTTGGGATCTGCACTCAAATCAGTAGTTTGCAGTGGGTTTCAACTCCTGTTACTGAGTAATTCATTTCCATGTCATTTTTAAAAAAGTCTTTGAAAAGACCTGCATGTCCTTCTCCTCCTGAATATATGAGTGTCAATTTGGTTTAATGAATCTATCTGGAGTCCTTAAATTGTTTTTAAATTTACTTTTTAAAAGTTTTGTCTTTTCTTTCTAGATAATGATTCGTGGATGTGGAATGTGAGAAATGTGTTTTCTGCTGCAATGGGTAGACAACCTGGGTCTCCCTTTCTTCACTGCTGTCTAGGGTCTTCATTTTTACCTGCGTGGTGGTGTTCTTGCTGTATATCCTCCCTTCCCTCGTTTTCCTTTCTCAGAACAGTGCTTATTAAATTGCATTTATCTTTTCAGAACACTGAAATTATAATCTCCATTAAAAAAAAACAACCTTAACCCCCCCCCACATTTCACAGCAGACTCCTCCTTCTCCATCACATGTGGTCAGTGATAGTCACCTCACTGTGATCCCTTCAGCTCCCAGTGTGTTTAAGAAGTTCCTTATATGCTAAGAAAAGCACACAGCCAAAGCTGCTTGTGCTGAGATTTTTTTCTGTGTGAATATGAAGCAGGGCAATGGCATTGTAACTGCTTTGCAGTGTGAGCTCATTTTCAGTATTCTCTTTCATCCTGAGGCGATGACCTTTCTACTATCAGCCTCTCTGAAAGGAAGGAGTACAACCATGTCTTGTCTGTGTCTTCTTGTTTATGGTTTATATGTGGCTCAGTTCTGCCAGAAACTTAATGCCATTTTACTGCCTGGTTTTACATTCTGCCTGTGATGTACTAATTATCAGGGTGTGACAGAGCACTTATTTCCTGTCATAAACCAGGGCTGTTACCCAGGAAGGAAATTTTGTTTGAGTCATGAAAGGAGGTAACAATATAAAATATTCTCTGAGGACCATATTCTGATCCTGTTGACATTGATGGGAATGTTGATTTTGTCTTCACTGTGAGAGCCACATAATGAAAGACCCTTCTATGCCTGCTTCTACTTTATTTTTTGAGAGCCGATTCCCCACAGTACTGTCAGCACTGGACAGTTGTATATCTCAGCTGAATACCTGGTGCAGCACTAGCTCAGGATACTTAGTATGCTAGAGAGTCAGAGTCTTTGTGGATGTAAATTAGTGTAGCTCCTTTCACATCAGGGGCAGTGCACTGTTTTATATTATGGGGAATTCTTGCTCTCAGCTTCAAGCTGCCATTTCCTCCTCTTTTTAAAAGGGAAAAAGCAAAGAGTCTGCACTTTTAATCCATTCCTACTAAGGGGAGGATGGGAGGAAAGAAATAAAACAATTTGGAGACTGTGTAGCAGTTTCCTAGTTCCCTGCTAGTAATACACAGTTAATGCCCATGACTTAATGGGAGTACACTTGCACTCAGCCACACTTGCCTACGGCAAAAGAGACAATGAAGTATTTCTGCTTATACCATCACAAGGCTTCACTAGAACAGCAGAAGCACAAGTAGAAACCAGATTCAAACCAAGAGCAAGGGTGAACAGAGGGCAGCCTCCAGCCTGGCCAGGGCTCTGAACGCCGTGCTCAGCAGCACTGGCTGTTGGGCACCTGTGCATCAGGTTTGAGCCTCGTGCTGCTTTTGCTATCAGCTTTTCATACATGCACTGACTGGTGGCTATTTCTTCCTCCTCTGCGGAAGAGATGATAAAATTTAAACACAAGTAAGAAAGTTGGTCTTTTTAGACAATTCCAGCAGACTATACAACCCATGGTGTTCAGAACATGGTGCAATATTATATTATAGACATTTCTGGTTGTAAGAGCAGAATTCAGCCCGGAACTAATTTACATGATTAAGATGAAGACAGAATGTCCCATCATACTTTTATAGCACTGGAATGCAAATTTTGATTTACATTCCAACTCAGTTACTTTTCTGACTGATATCCTCCCCCTTCTTATCCTCCTCCTGAAAAAAAGGGGAAAAAAAAAAAGCATTTTCATCTTTAACTTCTATCTTAAGTATCTCTTTCTGATCTTCTGCAGACTGAACCTTGACAGTTTTCAATGAAATAGATGGCCCCTTCTGTTCCACATATCCCATAATTTATTGGCTTCTTGCACCTGTCAAATGCCACATTTCCTCCCTCTGGGAGCATGCCCCCGTTCACGTAACCCTTCTTTCCTTGTAACTAGAGAGAGAGCTACAGGTGTCAGTTAAGCCATGAATGTTTCTTTGATCTTTCCTAGATATTTTTTAAATTGGAACTTTTCTTCCTAAGGCTTTTTTTCCTGTGTAATTCTACTTTCAAATAGAGCAGCATTTGTTTTGTTTTCAGTAAGCCTGGAACCCAAATTCTCTTGGTGCATCACTGAAAAACGGAAGTGATTCCCCTCATTTCGGTAGATCACTCTGCATTAAACCTTATTGGCTAAATAGTTTTGGTCTCCCTTTCATCTTTCATTTCTTGTTCAGAAACAAGATCCCTATTCATGAATAGCCCTTCAATGAATGCTTCAAATGCAACCCTTATTTGAGAAAGCACCCAGATAGTTTCCCAAATCAGGAATATAGAAAATATTTATTTATATAGAAAATACTCATTTCTCTAACTGGAAAATTTCAATATATATATATATAAAAAAAATCATGTCTACTAAAGAAAAAACAGATCCTTACTTATTTTCTGTGGAACTGATATACCCTTTGTTAGGACAGCAGCTCTTTCTAACTGATGTTCTGCAGCTGAAATGGAAGATGAGAGTCTGAAGCACACATTACTGGGGAGACCATTTCCTTGTGGTATCCAAGAGGCTGGATGTAGTCACTGCTGGCTTTCTCTGCACCACTGAAATTTAAACAGTTGGGCTCATGCCTGTGTCTTCTTTCAGACATTTTAGTAGTAATAAATCCTAAAAACCATATTTTAAAAACTAATGCCATCACCCACAGCTGGCATTTTGAACAGCTCAATCTGGACATCTAACCTGACCACTTTCATTTTTGATTCTGACCCTTCCTTCTCCCTTCGGTTCTCCTGTCTTCGCAAAAAGATTCTACTGCCTGTGTAAAATGGTTGGAGAGTGTCTGTGTTTCTAAAATAATCCAGTACCTGTAAGGTTTCCAAAAACTCTCTTCTGCATATATCTTTTTTTTTATTTCTTGGTAATGCTCTCCTTCCTATGTTGGAGCAGTCATGTTGGGGCAGAGCCCAGACCATCCTGTTTCAGGCTTTCTTGTGCTGCAGCTAATGATCCTTTTACTCCCTGCCCTGCCGAAAATGCCCCTGGACAGTACTGCAGACCCAGAACAAGCCCCCCTGGGCTCCCCCAGCCCCCAGTCCCATCTCCCTTACCCTTACCCACCCTAGCCTCTGTCCCTCCACATCAGAGGGACCACACAGCAACTTCTGCCTCTGCCTACAGGAGCCGTTCAAGGTATATGTATGTATGTGTGTGTGTGTATATGTGTGCATGTATGTTTTAACCCTCTGTGTAATAAATTTTTGTCTGCTTTCAGTGTGACATGATAGAATCTAGAAAATTTAGAAATTAGTTCAACTGCATTTCCCTATACTTTAATACCCCTCATACATCAGGCGAGATTCCTGGTAGCATATGTTTTCTCATCTCAGCCTATTGAACTATTGTCTTTAATATATTTCTTGTAACATCTCTTTGGAAGTACATGTTTTAAAAATGTAAGAATATGTGAGCTTTCTGCTATGTTTATTCAATTCTCAACCCTCCAAACACTTGAGAATACGAATTATTCAGCTAGGCTTAATGAGGCTGACTCAGAGTGAAGTTATGTGCATAAAAGTCAAGGATAGGAGGCCTTGATGTTATGCATTTTCAGGTGGTTATGGGGTTTTCAATATTAATGTTTATTACTGAATAGTCTGAAGGAGAACTCAGGCTGTACCTTTTCATCAGTGCTTGCTACTAGTTATCTTGCTGCAAAGGAGCTCCTTGGGGGACGTCTGGAATGTGGAAGTTTGTGGAAGCACTGCCATCTGTCAGTGCAGATCTGAGGGCTTCATGTCAGCCACTCCAACCTCAAACCTTGCCAACAGCTAAAGCTGCAAGCTCTGTGTAGGTTTGTGACACTAACCTCTAAGCTCTTAGATTGATGACTTTCCCTTTGTCTCCATTTCCCAATTAGTAGAATGGGAAAAACGATTCTGGACGTTCAAAATGACCAGCATGCAGCATCGCTATGCTGTACTGTGATCCCTAACACAAAACATGAAGAAATGGGTAAGAGAATTTGACTAGTCTAAAAGCCTGACCATTTTCCCATCCTGGCTTCTTTTGGGTTTTGAAGGTTGGTTCGAGTTTTGTGTTTTCTCTTGAAGTGCCTTTGACCCTCTTTTTTTATGATCCTGAAGAGTGTGAGAAGGCCAGTTTGCTTGTGGCCTCAGCAGTTTTGGACAGTGGGACTGCAGGAAGGACTCCTGGCCTCATGCTGGAGACCTGAAGAAGACAGGTTGTCATACAGCTCTGGAGAAGAGGTTGTTCAGGTAGTCTGGCAAAGATGCACATGAGAGTGGGGACTTTTTGGTGCTGGTCTGCGTTAAACATCCAGGGACTCCCCACAACTAATCTTACAAGCTCCTCTGGGGCTTTTTCCTGACCTCATCCCTGCTCCCATTCGTTAAGTATGGTACGAAAAATTCCTGTAGAGTCATCCTTAGGAAATGTTCAGAAGAAAACTCATCTTTTTTTGCCTAGATGTGCTCTTTGCTCTGCTAAAGCAGCTGCTGGGCATGGCCAAGTGCCATCCTAGCCTTTCTAAGTAGTAGATTTTGCTGAATGCAGCCGTGAGAGCAGAGGAGCAGGTAGCTTTTATTTTTTGTAATGATTTTTATTCTGATTTTACTTAGACCTTCAGATAAGCATATTTGCATATCTGTCTTTACAATTTTGAGCTGGTAAAGGGAGTTGGTCAGAACATGCTGACTGCAAGAAATGGAAGCCTTTTTTAGAAATATCTCACTTTAATGAAGTAAATATCATGTTATACTCAGATGCCTCCCACAACATTGAGTATTTGTCCTCTACAGCGTAGTTTTGGATTTTACACCATGTTGCAATATTCATACTACTATTATAAAAAATGCATAGCCATAGAATTGCTTTTGGAATATTCTATTTCACAGTAAAGGTATGAGATTTTGATTTTTTATCCCCATTCTACTTGAAGGAACATTGAAGAATCTGAGAATTCCCCACAAAATAAACATTCCAAATTTTAATTAGCTTTACTAAAATAAATGACATCCACACCTAGCACTATGGGATTTTGGAAGTAAAGTCCCACCTGTTTCTTCAGAGCATGTTGGGGAAGAATGAAAGGTGGAAGTACAGGAGAGGGAGGTATGCCTGTTGGTGATTTGAAACACAAGCAGGACCCTGCATTCCAATTTTATCTACAAAACCCTCCCTGGTGTGAGACAGCTGTTGCCTCTGAAGCCTTCTACGTATCTCCTAAAATCCCAAGGATCCTTCTTTTTTTGACCTGTATTGTATCTCCACTGCCCTTGAGATCCTATATTACAGCTGCTTTCCTCAGAAAAATTTGATAAGAATATCTGTTTTGGACTATGTCAGTGTTAGAGAATTGCTGTCAAGCATCAAGAGATGCTCTCTCCCTTCCCCTGGGGTTTTAAAGATGCTATTCTAAAATTAAAGTGTTTGTTATAGATAAGATGCTTAGGGTTATAATGAGGTCAAGAGTTGCTGGCAGTTTCCAACAAGATTTTTTAAAAAATAAGGGGATCAGATCTCTTGCTGGGGTTATTGCCCTTTTTCAGCAGATAAATATAGACAGATCAGGTAGAGAAACAGTCAGGAAGAGAAATGTTTGGAAAAATATTTGGATATTATTCTGATTGCATTGTCTAATTCAAGTTGCCCCATTTTATTATGCTGGCATCCTCTGCAATGCATTGTGACATGGAATATGTGATGTAATGAGATATGCCCACCAAAATGCAATGTGCTTTGTTTTAGTCACAATATATTAATCCACTTACTGAATAATTGACCCAAAGAGATTCTGTCAAACAGTATTAAATTATTCACTGCATTTCGAAACCAGCAGGCAGTGTCCTTTAAATATTTAAGAATAATGTCTAATAATTTTCCACACCAAAATTATTCTTTTTTTTGTGTGTGTTTGTTGAGGTTCCCTGGCTGTTCTCTGTTGTTTAAGGTGGGCAGGATAATTAAATAAAAGCCAGTGTACCCTTCAGGTGCTCTCTCACCCACCAGCACCCCGGAAGGGAAAGCAAATGCTCACCTGGTTCAGCTGTCAGACCCGGCCAGATGCCATCACATTAGCACTTTTTACGCCTCACCCACGCGTTTTAGGGGAAACCCCAGACTCGCCACATACACACACACATACATACACATATACATACACATACACATATACATTTACATATACGTGCACATATACATATACATACAATTTTACCACATAGCCTGTTGCCTCGGCAGTGAGTTCCCCCAGAGAGGGTGCAGCACAGAGGCTGTGAAGTGTCCTGCTATTTCCTACCTTCAGGCCTCTTAGTACCTCTCTAGGTGTGCATTATGAGATAACAACCTTGCTGGATCAATTATGGTGTGGAAAATAGGTTTCCTTAAAAAAGGGGCACCAGTACAGCAGCATTCAAGTTCTACCAATTACAGTGTCTGACACCTTTCCCCTTGAAGGTTGCATGCTGAACGAGTGCAGGGTATATTTCTGGCTTGTTTAAAAAGGATGAGGACAGGCATCTGATAGCTTACCTTAATTATTCCATTTCCTCCTCCCTATATACATTTCCAAAATCTAATTATAGTGCTCATGGCCCCTGCTATCAGCCAGTACCCAGATTAATATAAAGCCACGGGAAGGACAGCTACCTCCCTTCACGCTTTCCACAACATTGCAAATCTATTCCAGCAGTCTTTTGATACTAATATTTTGATACATTCATCATTGTGTTAGCATCAGCAGTGAGCAATATTTACAGTCTATAAGCTCTTCCAGGACCAACTGTTCATATTACTCCTGTTAAGTCCATTCAATTTTCCACCTGAAATACCACATTTATCTAGTCAGAGTTTGACATCTATTTTCGGGGGGGAAGGGAGTTGCTTTTAATAACAAGTTTTATTTAATTGTATGTTTTGCTTCTCCTAAAGAATACACTAAGGCAATCTGTTACCTATTGTCAATCAAGATGCACTTGGCTGCATCCTTGGGTTTATTATCTAGGTCCTGATATGGGGACATTTTTGTGCATATGCATCTGTGTGTGTTGAGGTGGAATTGCTTATCTGTTCTGAGGCTTTATTTGGACTGGAATTTGCTGCAATGTCCTCACGAGTGCAGGAATGCTGTCCAGGGTTGTGCTCTGTGTGCTGTCGGGGGGCAGCGGGCAGCCCTGCTTGATAAGATTGCTATTGCAAGCCACAAGTATTGTCACACTCTGTTTCTTTTAGTAAACAATCAGACTCCAAATACACTAAATATTCTTTGTTTGTCAAAACAAACTAAGGATTATTTTGCAACTGCTCTACCTTAAAGGCATTTTAATCTGGCTTTAGGAGACAGCAAACTCTATGACTCTGCTCAGCCACAGTGGAAGTAAAGCACAAATGGAACAAAAATATATAGGAAATCCTTATCTTCTTCATTATTATTATTATTATTATTACTACTGCTACTTAAGGAACAAGGGAGAAAATTACAGCAGCATTAAAAACAAACTTAGCACCTCCTGCAAAAACTTACATAGGTCCCTGAACTTTAAATTCCAAGGTTGCCACGTACATCATGGATTTTAATGTTCTGGCACTTTAGAACAGTGACAGCAGACCAAGACCGGGTCAAAGAATGCACTGGTCCATTATTTTGCATGGTGGACTCCCCTGATATAATCCCTACTCACTGTGCAGGGAAATTTACCCCCAGAGTAAGAGCTTGTGAGAGATTTCTTTTGGTATAAAACGGACAACTTTTTCTTCTACTTCCTGTGTGCCAAAACACCAGGATTTGTGTACAGTTCTGGTGTGAAAAGACCACGTCCAAGGTTCCTATTGGCAGTCACCGTATGCAGCAGAGGTGATGGACAGAGATAATTGGGAAGGAAGTCGCTGTTTTATGAGAAATTCTGCATTAAATTCTGTTGAATGGAACAGGAACAAACAAACTCATAGCAATTTCCAGGAAAAAGAAAAGAAAGTTAAGGTCATACCAAAGGCTTGAGAGAATCAAAATCTTTGATTCTAGTTTCAACCTTTTAAAAAATCTGTATAATAAATGTACACATATAAAGGAATTAAAAGCTATAAATTAAAATAGAAGCTATAAATTTTCTCTTTTAGGAATGACATGCTAGAGCACTGTGATCTTCCTTGGATGGTTAATTTGTCTGTGCTCCAGATTTCACTTATTGCAACCTTTTCCCTTGTTGGTCTATGATACCTCAGGTGGGTCCAGCCCAGATTTTTCCCCCAGCATGCTGTTCATACTGCGCCTGTTGAACAGGGCAGCACAGAGCAATGACTGCTGTTTTGAGAGGTAATTCCTCAAGCAGCATCCACTGGAAGATCCAGCAGCCAGGAGAGGAGGTGACCGTGTCCCAGGGTCCCGCCCCAAAGAATATATCTTCCTGCAGGATCTTGTCAGGGTGGCGGCTCTCCTGCAGACACAGCAAGGAGAAAAGTGAAGGAGAAAAGGAAGAGTAGGGCTGGTGAAGGCCTGGATATGGTTCCACTTACTGTTCCTTTGGGTAGAAGATCACAGGTGCTGTGCAGACATCCTGCCCCTCCAATGGAATGGAAGGGGAATTTCTCCTCTTCAGCACTGAGGGACAGCCCTGGGGTAACAGGCACTATAACCTTGCCTTGGTGGGATTCTTACAAGTGTAATTCTGTCTTTGAACACAGAGAGGTGGAATGCCTTCCCCAGATAGGCAGCTAATGGCTATTAGAGCTAGGGTAAAAACCTTTCCCTTCAATTTCCAGTCTGAAGGAATAAAACCCATTTTCTCCCTATTACAGACTGTGGCAGTGTCCGTGGTGCGCCGCTCTGCCGGTGACATTCCCTGTGCTGGTGGACATTACTGGATAGCTTACACAAAGCCAATGAAAGCAGTGTGGGGGGCTTGCTTTGCCGTGGCTGCCGTGCCAGCAGGATGCTGACATGTTGCTGACTGCCTGCAGTCCTGCAAACTAAGCTTTTTGGGAGAAAGGCTGCCAAAGCTTTACAGAAAAGCATCTTAAACCTCAGGTGCTGCAGCATCATCAGGCAGGGCAGTGCTGTGCTGGGATGTGCTCCGTGCGTGTGCGCTGGGGGCTAACACCAGTGTGAAGCAAACGTCTTCTGAACTAATTGGTGCCAGAGGGGACATGCACAGCATCCCGAGGCAGCCTCAGCGAGACACCCGACTGATTAGATATTGAGGTCAGGCGCTGAGACACCAAGGTCGTGCCACGTCCTGCTTTCCTCATGCAGCTGGGCCCCGATAAAGTAGCAGCTGGTAAGCCCACCAATCAGATAAGGTGGCAATTTTCTACAGTCTCAAATTATTGTTGCAGCCAGGGAGGTCCAGATAAGATCAATCAGATGCTGGAATGATTTAGCCATTGCTGATTTCCCCCCACTCCCTTTTTTCCTATTCTTCTTTCTGAAGACGGACAGTCTTGTGAATGTGAACACAGGGAGAATTTACACAGTCCCTCACCATCCTCAGAACAAAATGTGAGGGTTGATTTATGGGATGGATTACTTGGAAATGGCAATTCTTTGCTCTTCATGATGTTTAGTTGGAAGGTGCAGTACCCTCCAGTCAGAGCAGCAGGATTGCGCTGAGGTTTTTGCAAAAAGGGTGAGAAAAGGGGGGAGGTGGTGAGTACAGCAGCTCCTCTAACACAGCAGTTAATAAGACACCAGCACATTAATCATGTGACAGATATTGAATCTAACAGGGCAAGGCAATAGTTTTTAAAAACAGCCAGTTAAGCTACTACCTGGTAGAAAAAGGCTGACTGAATGGCACAGGTTTTATGCCACTATTTGCAATTAAAGTTATTTTTTATCCTTTTTTTTTCCCCCGTTTGAAAGTTTTAAAATACCTTTTTGGACCTGTAAGAAAATAAGAGATAAACCATTCAGGGCTGTAACAGAGGGCTGCACAGTCCCTCCCCCCTTGACCTGCTATGCCCTGGGCTATGCCTCCGGTGTTTGCACAGGACCTTGCTGTGGTCCCTCCCCTGAGCTGTACTGCCAGGGTTCAACACATGTGAAAGACTCCTGAGGGTCATGGCACAGAAGAGAGACCCTGATGCTGTGATACAGCCAGGACAGACTCCTGATTAAAAGAGATATGATTATCAACTGCAGCCTAGAGGTGTGGCTCCCTTCCTTCATGTGACTGTCCAGGCAGATTTATCCTACCAGACCATGTACACCTTGGCCTCTTTTATGAGCTCCTGCCTGACTAGAAGTGGCAAAGGAGAGGAAGAATTTGGGTAATTTTGGTGCACAGCTACAGATAAGCTCATACCTCCTTGGTCTCCTTTATCTAAAGGAGCTTCAGTCACTTTAATTCTGTGGTTACTGATGCTATAGTGCAACTTATTTTTCATTGCTAAACACTGTTTGTTATCAGAAACACTATAAAACAAAGGAAGAAAACACTACTAAATGAACTATTCATATGGGTTTTTTAGGCTTTCAGCATATGCACATCCTTCATTTTGAGCCTTGGTAAAACTGCTTGCCATGACAAGTTAGGAGCACTGGGCAAGACCAAAGAAGATAGAGTAATCATAAATAGAATCATAGATTTGTCTAGGCTGGAAAAGACCTTTAAGATCATCTAGTCCAACTGTCAACCCTGCACTACCACCCTGTTCACGGTAAAACTCCATCACTTCCCTTGGCAGTCTGACTAGGTAAAGTTTTGTCTTGCTTCCCATATGGCAAATATAGATTTCCAAGGACATGCCTCTCGGCCACTACAGTATGATGAAATGGGCCCTTAAAGTAGGATGCAAACAGATGTCACCACTGTAAATGAATCATAAGAATTGCCTTCCCAGAGGACATCTCATGTCCACCTTGCTCATTAATCAGTCCCTGACAGTGATCAAAGTCTGATGTTGTGGGGGAAGATAAAAAAAAAAATTGTAATAAAGAGAGACAAAAATGCAACTTGCTTCAAGCCAGTGCTATGGGAAAAAAATGTTCTCTTGACTCTGGACTAATCATGAGCAAATGCCAAGCAACAAAATGTGAATAGGTGGTTCTGCTGCTAAGAATCATAAAATGGAGTTTCATGGTCAGTGTTGGCAGTAGCTACAGTCAGTGCAGCTTCCAGGGGTGTCTGTGTTTGTAAGATGAAGTCTTTAAATTTTGGGGGTAGATCATTTAGGTAAGACACCTGACTTGCCTGAGAATCACCAGTTCCAGGAAGGCTTGTGAGGACCTTCCTTTATCTCAGTGAATACAATAACCGGTGCAACTCATTACAGCCTTTTGTGGCTGATGTGTGGGAACTTTGCTTCACTGGACTCAAGGAAACCACAGTGTTTCTCAACAGTTGGACACCTGACTCACAGTTTTCAGACGTGGTTTAGTTTCGTTTTGCCTTTTAAAGGTCATAGATTGAATTTAGGGGTCTTTGTGTTCGGCTTTATGGACTTAAGAAGACATTTGACAGTAGCAGTGTTGAATAATGTCTGCATGGATTTCCTGATGCTAATCAGATCAATCCTTTTTTCTTTTACTTTTTCATTTTTTTTAAAACATAATTTTTGAGCTAAAGAGTTGAGCTGAGACTAGGAAAGATGTTCATAGGAAATAATTTCTCTAGCAAGTTCTGATATATTTTTCTGAAAAATAACTTTAAATTTATCTTACGGTTTCCCAGCTGTTTGCTCTCTGCAATTTCTCTCCACGTCATAGCATCAGAATATACTGCAGGTTACAAGGTAACCGAGGGAGATGCCTGAGCTAGTTCCAACTGAGTGGGAGTTTGAAATAATGCTGCTGAAGACATATTTCTTCTGGTATCTAAGCCAGTTTAGAGCGGTTGTCTATCTCCACACTGCTGTCTGGGATGTAGATATATGTTTCCAATCCTTAGTCAATTAACAGAAAATATTGACAAACACTCTCACACTTTAATATTTGTTTCTCAGTGAAAAATCCTTCCCTGGGTACATTATGGTGTAATTTCACTTGTAGCCAGCTAAATACAAATATAACTCATGCAGTTGTGTTTGCCCCCCACCTTTGTCTCTGTGGAGCTCTGTGGGCAAATCCAGGGACACACCAGTTCACGAGAGCAGTGTGGTTGGCTGAAGCTGGTGCTGCTGCTGGCCGAAGGGAAACCTTTGCCCTATGGAACTCACTGGCAAAACTCTTGTTGACTATTTTTGGGACCAAAGTATGTACTGCAGCAAACAGCACATAAAGAACAAGACTGCCTATTTTCTCTCACAGAAGCCACCGAACTTGGCAGCGGGACTGCCACTTTGAGCATCGGTGCTAAACAAATCACCTCCCTGTGTCATCTCACTCTAGAGGAACACAGGTCTTTTTCATTGTGTTGTTCTAGCATATGATGTAAATACCAGCATTAAGGTAGGTTTTGTTTCTTTTCCTCCACACTTGGCACTTGGATTACATCTGCTTTTGGGTGTCTGGTTTTTTTTCCCGACACAATACAGAAACACAGGGAAGCATGATGTTGCTTTATAGTTGCCAGAACTCATAACTTGAAGAGTTGAAGCCCACCTAACTCCCACCCATACAGTCTGCATTTCATCTAGAATCCCTGTCTGTGGTCCAGCACTGACTTCCTAGAAGTCCCTTCTCAGCAGACAGTTGCAAGTGTTAGATAATTTCCTGGTTAGCCTGAATGTGCTACGATGGCTCTGTCTTAGTTGCATATCTATTCTTGGAAGCAGACACTATGGGGCAACAAGCCCTTTCTGTGAGCCAGAACTGTGGTGCAGTGAAAGTGGAGAAGATGGACAGGCAGCACACTTTCCACCTCCTTCCCGAGGGATGTCTGTGAAGCTTCCTGAAGGACCATGCCATGTCACCAGGCAGGAAGGCAGAGCCCACTGCTTCAAGACTGAACCCAAAAGGCCAGTGGGCACATACAAGCTCCTGCTCCTTCAGTCTCTTCTCTTTTGCAGAGGAATATTTGTGGCTTAAACTTCAGGAATAGAGTCCTCTATGGCCAGTTGAGACTGAATGGATGATTTAGTTGTATGGATATGTCACCCTCACCTGTGAAGGTATTTAAATATTTGTACTTGCTAGAAAATGTGGGAGTCATCTGACATCAGAGACCTAAAATTTTCGGAGGCAGCACCTAAACAGGACACTCAGAGTAGATGGATTGGGTTCTGCTTTTGGTTAGTAGGCTGACAAATGGTCTATAAAGAAATAGTAACAATAATAGATAACAGTAATAATAGAATAAAAATTAGAGAAAAAAAGAAAATTAAATCTTTTAGCAACAGAAGCCTCTTTGTCTTTTGTCATTCTCAGCCCTTTGAGAATTCCTCAAACTTTCTTTTCGTAATTGCTATACAAACATTTTTGATGTCTCTGCAAAAACCTCTGGAAACTTACAGTGGCATCTGGACATAAATATTAAAAGATCAACAAAAACAGGATGTGAACTAGCCATGTGGATAGCCATAAAAACCACAACCACAAAACCTTGCTCCACATCTTTAGCTGCAAACATGGGTGTTTTCTCACTTGGTTTTAACGTGTTTATGAAGTGACATTCAAAAAGAGAGTGGTCATGACTAATGGTTTGGTTTCCTTTCATTTTGACCACTCTTAATCATACTAGAAATTCCCTTGCCTGATTTAATAGGAAATAGGATAGGGAATACCTCTCATTCCTTCTCTAAGTCCTCTGCTAAATCTTTTGTGTTCTCTATCAAAGTTTTGATTCGATTTGCGAAACATGTGCTTGCAAGGCTCCTTCTCCTGCAGGACACAGTCTGGACTCCCACTGATTTCTTTCTGTGGTGGGCAGGGCTGCCTGAGAGTGATTGCTGTGGGCAGTCACTGCTCTGTGTTACAAGAACACTTCTTTCAGTGTACTCAGGTCTCACTCTAGCACGCCCACTGGTGAGGTGTGCTCTGACAAAGGAAAGGTGACTCTGAGGTCCATCTCATAAAGGGCAGCTGAAGGAAAAGAACAACCCTCATGCAGCTCTCACAAAGTCAAAAAGCAAGCTAAAGTGGCAATTCCATGGCTATTTTTCAGCTTATGCAGTCTAGTCTCACAACTTTTGAGCCTCTCAGGTTGGCAGTGTTGCGAGTCGCTTTTTCAAAAGTGGCAAGAACATGAAGGCACACAAACCTCTTTGCTTTTCAATGAGTCTGTGGTGCAGATAATCAAAGGTTTTAGAAGCTGACAGGAGTCAAGCACATATATGGATTTGATAACTCAGGTCTTATTACCTTGATTTTCCCTTGGTAAAAATATATATAATAGGTTTTTTGCCTCCAGAAATGAATACATGAAAGATTGAGCAGTGCTAGTACAATAGAAGTCCTTCAAATTTTCCAGACAGAACTGGAAAATGCATACTTCAGTGATATGGATCAACTAAGCAATGCTGTGTCTCCTAGGTACCATCACTTGCTCTTACTCATCTTTCTCACAGTCTTGCTGTTTTCTTCCTGGTTTTTAGCTTTGTTTGCTCATTCATTGCAGGCTTCGGTGCTATTCACCTCATTCTCAGGAGAGTGTTCAGCTACAGGTCATATATATTCTACTACCCAATCTGGACTGCTTATGGAGTGGACTTGCTTTTAAATGGTACTTCCATTTCTTAATTGTTTGCAGGCATGCATAATGTTTCACGATGGAAACAGAAATGCTGTAATTGGCTGTTGCCCTCTCCAGTTGCTAACCCACTGGGATATTCTGGATAGGACCAACTGCAAGGTGAACAAATTGCTCTAAAAGACTCTCAAGAATAGAAACACACAGATGTTTGTATTTAATTTCTGCCCTAATATTTAGTGAGGACTCTATAATTTAAATAAAAGGGCTCATTTTTCCCCAATTTAATCTCCTTTAAACAGTGTGGGAGTTATAAACATTATAATAATGTTACCACTTTCATATTTAAAAATATGCCCTCTAAGCATTTACATTCAAGATTTGTTTTTCTTCAGATGTGTAAATAACGCATAGCAATTTGCATCTCATGCATAAATCTTTCTCCTGTTGAATGCAAATTAAAAAATAAAAATAATCTGGCCCCCAACCCCTTTCATTTGCTTCTTTTCCCACCTCCTCATATTTACAGCAAGTTATCTGGCTAATTCTTCCAATGAGAATATTAAGAGTTTATGTGTGTTTAAAAAATTATCTGACTGAAGTTTTCTTCCACTGAGAAAGAAGAAGCCTAGAGCTGATTAATAGTGTTTCCTTTTCCAGTCTTAATGAATGTTTTTCAGGTTTTATGCATCCCAGATGAATCTATTTTAAATGGTGTGTGTCTGTTTGCGTGCATGAATGTTGCTCTTTCTTGGGATTTATCCCAAATGAGTTTAGCTTCTCTGTACCTTGTAGGACAATATTGATGCTGGCTTAATCAATTTCAATTTGCTGTTAAACCAGAAACGAAGCATTCATCAGGATGAGCCAGGAAGGGCTGAATGGACTTTTCATGTTGCTGGGGTCTCTTTGTGAAATCTGCTCCATGAAGTTTCTGGAGCTCAGAATTTACAAGAAGCTCTTCTCTGCCTTGCACTTACCACCTAGTCTGGATAACCCTCAGGGTGGTTTTACTCTACATGTTTCCTGCACTGGCAGCGTGTGTGCCTACTGATGAGTGTCATGGGGCTCAACCCACTAAAAATAACTTCCATAGAGATTCTTGCTGCCTTCGTAAAAATGCAACCAAAATATCTCATTGAATCATCTTCCTCAGCTCAGACCGGCTCTGCTATTTATGACTGTAGAGTCACTTCTGCCTCCCCGGCTGCTTCACACCGAGTGCGGAGCCAGCCCCGGCAGACGAGAGGCGGTGCCAGCAGCAGCAGGAGCTCTCTGGTGGGTGAAAGCCTTCTGCTCGCACAGCAAGTCCCGGCCCCGAGCTGCTGGAGATACGGGGTGCTGCAAGCTCCCCGGCTCCCTTTAGCTGATCACTAAAGGTGCTGCTTTAGTGATCAGCTCTGGAAGCTGTGGCAAGCAGCGGGTTAGCATTTCTTCCGCTGCTGCCTGATCACAGCGATGCTAATTTTAAAGTGGTGAGGAAGCGCAGGGAGGTGATAGCAGGTTGGTCCCAGCTGTTCATCCCAAGGACGTGAGTAGCACTTTTATCCAAGAGGGAAGGCAGGAGCTCCCATTTCGCTGCACAGACTAGGAGAGTGGGGAGAAGAGAGTAAAACCTTCCCTAGATTCCTGCTTCACTTCAGAGAAGTGTTTCCAAAGACTCATGCTATCTTCCCCTCCTGCAGGTTATATTTAGTTTTAAGCTCTCCTGGCTGCTGCACTGATAGCTCCTTACCATTTCCACTGCAATTAATCAGAGCAGGGTAGATTATACTTTTGTCTCTGATTGTGTAGATCAGGATCCTTCTGTCTGAAATGAGGAGACCTTTGCTGCCTGGGTACTCTGCTTTCCATCCCATTCCATCCCATGCCACCCCATCTCACCAGCACGGTCAGGCAGCCAGGCATTCCTGGATTCACCTGGCAGATGTTGCTGCTGCGCTGAAATCATGCTGAGGAGGACTGAGAAGAAGGACTAAGCAAGCATCCTGGCTTTGGTGAGAGGAGCTGTGGGATGGCTGAAGTCACCACTTTAGGGGGCCTGTTAACCCACTTCCATGCTGTGGTGCAAGGGCGAGATGAGAGGGGTTAGAGGGCTCTGGCCCACTTGCTCTGCAGCACAGCCAAGCTCATCACTTCAAGCACACTTCTTCAAAATCTGCTTGAATAGGGTAGTGCTCATGCAATATGAACTGAGAAGAAAAAGTAGGTTTGGATAGAAAAAATCATAGTAAAGAAAGCAGCTCCAAGTCCCAATAGTCTCTTCTAACAGCCCACAGGCTGCTTCCATCTCTGTTTCACACAAAACATCATAAGGGCTCTGGCCGTCACCATGGGCCTGTCTGGGTCACCTTGAGGCAGCCAGACTCTCCTTGAGATCACTGGTCCCATTGGGACAACATGAGCACAGGAAGAGCAGTAAGGGTGTGTGACACCCTCCGTGTGTTTGGAGAGGTTAATTGAAAGAACAAACTGTAACTGTGGGAGTCCCCAGCACTACAGACATTAGTGGCTTTGCTGGCCATTCAGCATTAGCTCTTTTCCTTGCTGTCTCACAGCCCATAAACCTGGCCAGAAGATATCTTCTGTTCGGAGTAAGGTGTGCCTGCAAATCAAAAAGCTCTTTAAAAACACGTATTTAAACTCAGCACTCCTGTGGGAGTGACTGTTTCACAGGTTTGGAGTCTCAGGTGCACAAGGGTTAAAATTATTTGCTCAAAGACTTAAGATGCAGAGCTGAGCAGGCAGCAGGACCGAGGAGTTGCAGTACTTAAGGGGCCACTCCAAACACTTGTCTATAATCCCTTCTTTTCAGTTAGTAGCAAATGATAATTTGTAACATTGCCTCTTAGGAAAGCAAGTGCAGTGCTGCTCTCCAAATCAACTCAGGTCAGAAATCTTCCAGTTACACTAGCTAAAAATGCAGGAAGTGTTTCTGAAGGACAGACACACTATGCATCTTTTTCTTCCACCTGCCTAAACACTGGGCTGTGTGTTTCTGTTCTGGTCTTAAAAGAGGACTGGTGAATTGCAGCTCCAATTCAGCTTGCAGGGTGTAACATTTGATTTTGCTGTATCTGTGGTTAGCAAATCACATTCTTAGTACACCCTTACTTGTCAAACAGCAGCTCTGTGGGCAGAGATCAAAGGAGCTGGAGAGAACACGTTTCCTTCACTCATATAGGAGAAGAGGAGAGGTAACATGATCTTGACCTCTGAAAGTCAGGGGCAGCTCTGAGAGTGGGTGACTTGAGCCAGGGCTTCTGTTGATCATATAACAACAACAAATACTGGTGCCATAACACAGACATGGATTAACTCTTTGGAGACAGTTGTCTTTTTGGGGGTCCTAACCCCTGTAAAACTAGAATTAACTGGATAAACGTATCCTGTATTGTTTTTAATTTTAATTATTTTTTGCTATGTAGATGTAAAAAAGGCAAGCTGATTCTTAGTAGATTGCTTTGCTAAATTTTTGGGTGGAGAAGAAGTAAGTCCTTGAGTGAATTACATCTTCAGATGATGTCACAAAGACTGTCTCTGCAGGGTTTTATTGCTCCCTAAGTAATGTGCTGTCTGCCCTTTCCCAGGAAGGTTTTATACCATCGACAAACAGCAGGGGAGTGAAAAATATCATCTGTACGACATAGTAAACTCACACAAGTAAATGTGGCTATAAACTATAAGTAAGTTAGTACATTTACAGATGTTCTTTCTAATCCAGATGCAGCTACTGTACTTCCAAGGTCTCACAGACATAGTGCAGAAGCTGCTTTGCCATGTTGCATGGAGAATTGATGAAGTCACATGATGCTGTTGTTGCCATCTTTTTTTTTTTCCCAGCTGCTAAATTACATTAAAAAGCACTAAATAGGCGCTCTATATTTTCCTTATATAAATTTATCATGTAGCAATTATTGCAGTTAATCTCTGTTTGGGTATGTGATGGAAAATGGGAGGTGTCAATCAATGTAATTAGAAGAGAAAAGATGTGCCTGAAAAACAACCTCTGCATTACATTATTTTCCCCATTATAAACACCCCACCGCATGGTGAGTCCCTTCTTAGTTACACAGTGTAAGTCCTGTGTTGATTCAGGCTTGAATTACACAGTAAATCTTGTTTGTGAATTTATAGACTGTCCCTTTGAAGGCAGAATTGTGCCAGCCTATTTATTTAGAGTCCTTTTTCCACTGCAGCAGCGCGCTTTGGAGATGTAATACCTTATACGCAAAATCCCTGAGTGACAGCAGCTCTGCAAGCTCATGATACTTATAATAAATTACATATTATCAATAAAATATTGCAAGACATGTCCTAGATCTTATTAACATAACTTTAAATTATGGGTACAAGTTTGACCTATCTGTTGATGGATTAGAAGCAAAGCTTAGATTGTTAAACAGAATTAAAAGGCTCAAGGCATCATTAAACAAACTGTTTCAAGTAAAATGTCCGTGCTTCACCATAAAAAGTCAAAGCATACCTGAAAAGCTAGCTGTCCCCAAGGCAACTTACAAAGTTTAAAGAAATCCATAAGTAGCTTTCAAATATTGTTTTAAAATTACTTTTAATTTTTCTTTAAACCCATTGCCCTTGTACTTATTATGATCCAAATTTCTCCCAGAAACTTTGGCTGCCCTAAAACATTTTGATCTGTGTGTCTCCCAGTCCCCCAAAGCAAACCAGAGAAAATAAGCTCTGAACTGCCAGGAGATCTAGACACGTAGATTGCCCGCCTGTTGTGTCCCATTTCTCAGTCGAGATTCATTATGCCAAGAGTAGGGAGTGCAGTGACAATGAGGCTCCAAACAGAGATTTACAAGTGACTCCTCAGACATGCAGGAGTCTATGCTGGCAGATCCAGCTGCAGACTTTGGATGTTAGGTCACAAATGACTCTTCTGCAAATTTTCAGAGACATTTCTAGGGTTTGTTTGTTTGTGCTTGGTTAGGTAGCCTGACTAATTTTAATTTATGGAGTGGCTTTTGGTGTTTTAGTTGTGGATTCTTTGCCACATCTTTTTCTGTTCTCTTTGTGTTAGCCCTTTGGCAACAGGGAAAAAATTAAGGCAAGTCATTTAAGTGACTTGCCTGTAGTTATGTAGAAGAACAAGGACAGGGCCATAAACAGCACAGAGATGTCCTGTTTCGTTGCCCTCCACTTATGTCCTGGAAATATTCCTCTTCTTCCGAGTGTCATTAGGACAGACCTTCCATAGCAGGATAAATAAGGCTTCTTGCCTCCATACTTTAATTGTTTAAAACATTGGATTTTATCTTTAGGATGTGAACTTCTGTGTTGGGGGCGTAGTGATACGTGCTTAGTCTAGTAAAGACGGGAGCTGGAAGGCAAGAAGCCCAGAAATTACTGCCTTTTTTTCATTATTTCTATAATATAATTTCTGGATCAAGTACAAAACCATGACTGAAAGAGAGAGAGAGCTTTTCCATTGACTTGAGAGGGAATGGAGAGAGACATTTGAAAGAAACGTGTCCAGCTGATGAGTAAGCTGGCATGCACCGCTGAGTCGTTAGTAATGTTTATTCTATGAGAATGGACAGTCTTTTACTGTTGATAAAAAAAACTAACTCAGTCCAGTACACATTAAATTAAGAGAACATACACAGGCCCCATAATCACAACTCTCTCTCCCTGAGCACTGATCAGTAATGGTGACTTTTGGGTAGGGGGTGGAAGGTGATAGCCTAAATATTTTCGTGTTAATTATTACTCCTCTGTGCCCAGGAAAATCCTAACATTTTAACAACTTTGTTGTGCCTGAGGTCCCTTGAGACCTGACACAAAAGGACATATATATTTGGACAACAGTTATAAGTAATTCTGCTGCTTTGTGTTTGTTTTTGTTTAGTTTTGTTTGTTTGTTTTGTTGTAATCTCACCCAGAGTGATAAAAAAAAGCTTTATTTGACAAGTTAAAAAAAAATTAGTTTTCACACCAATTTATTCAGTCTCATATACTGAATAAATAAAGGCACAAATAAGAGTGGCTTGAGCTCTGCAGTGGATTTCCCTGCCTCTTTCAGTTAACCTTAAAGTTCACTGTGCTGAAAACTAATAGCATTTAGTTGTCAAGAAGCCAGAATAATGACATTTTGTACCATTATTCTAATGCATTTTTCACTGTGCATTTTCTTTAATTATTTCCATGAGTAATATCATTAGGCATTCATGCCAATACAATTCTGATAATTAATTTACATGATGGCAATTTCTTAATGATTTTGATGTCAAAGTTAATAGCAACATCTGATAGTTGATCTGTTTGAGCTGACATAAATTTAACTTTTAACGTATTGATGCCAAAACCATCAGCAGCATCAAATTACATTGCAGAAAAATAAACATCCACAGGGTAAAATCCTCAGTAGAAAAGTCTTGATCCTTATCCGAGGTTTATAGGTTCAAAATAAAACCAAGAACCCTAGACACGATGCATATCAGATTTTTACTTCATCTTGCTTGACTTATATATTTACTCCATTAATAGTATTGATGCCTCATATTTAAGAGATCAAATTATATGCTATCATATAAAAGATGTTGTACTCTTGCCTCCAGCTTGGTGCATATATACCATATATTAAAATTAAAAAATGCATTAATCAAGCTTTTATCTTTCTGGTTCTTTAAGCATGAAGTCTAAACTGCTCTGTAGGGGGGAATTTAGGACTTTCGTCTGAACCCAAATTTGTGTCTTGGTTTGTGATTTCAGTTTGCACCATGTGGTAATAAAATCAGCAAAATAGACTTTATGTGGAGGCAAATATTGTTAATATCAATAAAACGAGAAACAGAGCAATGCAAAATAATGTTTGAGATCAATATTCTTAGTATATTTTTGCTATATGGAAGTAATGCATAGATAAAGAGATAATTGTATGTGTTACTATATATATGTATCTATCTTTTTTATCTTGATTCATGTAAATATTACAAGGCAATTAACACAAAATAAGCCCACATTCTTCAAGTCTTTGTCCAGGAGATTTGAAGATCTCTTTACAAGTCTATAGGTATTTTTATTTACCAGTTAAATATTTCAGTACACCTTAGTATTGAACAGATGCATGTGAAACAAATTATGATAGCCATAAAATGGTGATGGTTGTTTTCCCTTTATTTTTTTAATGAAAAGCAAAGCCTCATTCCATGACACAGCCACTAACATAATATTTATTTCGCCCTGCCTCAGCCTGTTAAATGTATAGATGAAATGTTAAAAACCATTAGAAATAAAATTGATCCTGCTGTATATCTCAGCCTTTTCCCGAACTGGCTTTTTGTCAATGATATCTGCCAAGGGAGTGCACATTTCATTTTATATCGTGAGGAGATAATTATACAGCCTCAATTAGATCTTTCATTGCTGGAGTATAAAGGGCTGCTAGTGCAGACCCAGATTATTTGCCTCTAAAATGCACTACCTTTCCTTCTTCAGACTCAAAAAGCAAGGTGTGTGTCCTTACCTGAACAAGAAGCTATGTTTGATTGTTTTTAGCCTGTCTTTAACTTGCCTTCACAAACATGAGGACACATACTTGCTTGAAGCCAGCCCCCCAGGATTCAGACATGTCAGTGTCCATTTTCTGTGCCCATCCCGTGGAGATGAACACTGCTCCACCCAGAGACAAAGTTTGTTGAACGATTTCAAGTCCCAGTGGTGATGATGAGGGTGCAAACGACAGCAATAGCTTAATTCCTCACATATATTTCTGGGGATCTGTACTTTGGAAGAAGCCTGTGGGATGAGAGGCACTTAATTTGCTCAGAATTTTTAACTTTCCTGTGCAGCGTACCAAGAGTGCACAAGTTCAGCTACAAACCTGCAAGTTCTTGTAAATGTAGTGCTGTGGTGGAGTACACAAGAAGAACATGGATGGGAGGAGATGTCTGACAGCCCTTGAGCTTCCAACATCCTTTGTTAGGACACGCACATCTTCCACACATTTAGACATAAGCTGAGTCCACCTTAGCCTTTTGCTCTTAAAAGAGCATTGGTTTGAGGCAGACACCAGGCATACGAGTAAGGGCAGTGAGAGAGAAGACTGGAAAAGGGTCTGATATATGGAATGGGAATTTTTTGTTATGCCGGCTTTCTCAAAATTCTTTTCCTGCTTACACATTTGTCTGTGAGGAAGATCTGGGATGCTTTCCTCTAACAAAACAATTTTATTTCAGAGCCTTTTTTGGGGAGTGGAGAAAAGAAAAGGGAGATTTCTTTCTCCGTAACGTTACCCTACATTAATTAAATTTTATTNAATTATGATAGCCATAAAATGGTGATGGTTGTTTTCCCTTTATTTTTTTAATGAAAAGCAAAGCCTCATTCCATGACACAGCCACTAACATAATATTTATTTCGCCCTGCCTCAGCCTGTTAAATGTATAGATGAAATGTTAAAAACCATTAGAAATAAAATTGATCCTGCTGTATATCTCAGCCTTTTCCCGAACTGGCTTTTTGTCAATGATATCTGCCAAGGGAGTGCACATTTCATTTTATATCGTGAGGAGATAATTATACAGCCTCAATTAGATCTTTCATTGCTGGAGTATAAAGGGCTGCTAGTGCAGACCCAGATTATTTGCCTCTAAAATGCACTACCTTTCCTTCTTCAGACTCAAAAAGCAAGGTGTGTGTCCTTACCTGAACAAGAAGCTATGTTTGATTGTTTTTAGCCTGTCTTTAACTTGCCTTCACAAACATGAGGACACATACTTGCTTGAAGCCAGCCCCCCAGGATTCAGACATGTCAGTGTCCATTTTCTGTGCCCATCCCGTGGAGATGAACACTGCTCCACCCAGAGACAAAGTTTGTTGAACGATTTCAAGTCCCAGTGGTGATGATGAGGGTGCAAACGACAGCAATAGCTTAATTCCTCACATATATTTCTGGGGATCTGTACTTTGGAAGAAGCCTGTGGGATGAGAGGCACTTAATTTGCTCAGAATTTTTAACTTTCCTGTGCAGCGTACCAAGAGTGCACAAGTTCAGCTACAAACCTGCAAGTTCTTGTAAATGTAGTGCTGTGGTGGAGTACACAAGAAGAACATGGATGGGAGGAGATGTCTGACAGCCCTTGAGCTTCCAACATCCTTTGTTAGGACACGCACATCTTCCACACATTTAGACATAAGCTGAGTCCACCTTAGCCTTTTGCTCTTAAAAGAGCATTGGTTTGAGGCAGACACCAGGCATACGAGTAAGGGCAGTGAGAGAGAAGACTGGAAAAGGGTCTGATATATGGAATGGGAATTTTTTGTTATGCCGGCTTTCTCAAAATTCTTTTCCTGCTTACACATTTGTCTGTGAGGAAGATCTGGGATGCTTTCCTCTAACAAAACAATTTTATTTCAGAGCCTTTTTTGGGGAGTGGAGAAAAGAAAAGGGAGATTTCTTTCTCCGTAACGTTACCCTACATTAATTAAATTTTATTTTAATAATAATTTTTAAAAATAATAATATTTCATATTATGGAGACTGAGGAGTGGAATACTAACTGACTGTCCTTTTTCCTTGGTCTGCAGAAGGTATGGGTTTTAGCTGCTCAAGTTTCCTTTGGAAATAGGTTAGTCAAGAATACATCTTGGTTTTAAGAATAGCTGCTCAATGAGAGAGAGCAGTATAAATGTTATCTTTATTCCAGGTGAGTAGCAAATCTCTGAAAAGCGTTTCTGAGGAGTGTTAGCTTTGTGGGTTGATTGTTGGAAGGTGTAAGAAATATGACTGTGATGGTGGTTTGCACACTGAGAGACTCTCCCCCACAATCCAAATGGCTTTCTTGTGTGTGGCATTTCAGAAACCCCTTTTTTCTGCCTCCAAGCATGTGGAATGCCTGTGCAGAAAATATTGGTTTTTTGTGCAGGGCTTGTCATGAGTTGGACACAACCTGTTTGGAATGCAATGTAGGAGTTTGAAAGAGAGGTTTTAAAAATTCAGAGCTGCCTGAGGACTGTGAGCATTACTAATGAAAATGTGTTTTAGTTTAATGTTGAAACTAAACGTCCCATAGAACAGAATGAAATTAACTTCTTCCCTCCCCAAAATTCATATTGAAGTTTCCATAGCCTTAAACCTGGCCCAGATAACTCAGCCTCTGAGTCAAAAACTGCTCCCTATGCCTGACATAAACACCCACACCCAGGCATCTCGTATTATCTTCCATTTCTTCAGTCTGCCAATTATTTGCCACACCCCGTTATTGTGGGCTATCTTAAATTAGCTCCTCAGTGACTCAAACATTTATTAACTGCTCAGTAACCAGGAGTTCATCATGCTAAGAAGCTCCTGGGCCTGAAATATTGCAACTGAAGTTGTTTAGGACACTGATGGTAGTCAGTGATGAATCGTGGCAGAAGCAGCAGGGATACCACCTGGGAGCAGAATTGTGTCTCCCCAAAGCAGGGGAAGTTCTACTCATGCCCTCCACCACAGAGACATGGGGTGCTCTACAGGTGGTGGGATGCATCTTGTAGCAGTGTCCCTTTGAGTCATGAAGCCTGAGGGAGACGGCAGCAACAATCCCCTCCTCACTTTGTTTATCCAGGTGTGAGCTCAGAGGTGTGATGTGGATATGATCTAGCTGCCTTGGTCCTTAGTGCAGAGGCAGAGAGCACAGGCCCTTTCCGCAGGAACAGTAATTAGTCAGAAGGCAGCCTAGCTACCGAGTACAATGCTCATTGTTTCTCTCCTTGACAGCTAGCTCAGGCTGGTTATTAACACAAAGAAAAGCTTTCACTTTGAAAGTAATTTTGTTCCCTCCATCCTCCACTGCTACATTTCCTTTGCAAAAACCATGCTGAGTCACATTACACTGTGGCTAAGGTTGTGGGGCCTCTTTAAGGTGCCATTTTGACACGCTGATTCAGAAGTCTCAGACTGGACTAAGACCAGAAAAGCAAGCGGTGAGGGTGGAGGTAGCCTCTCAGTTCCCATGGCACAGACTGCTGTACAGTGAGCTGGGAGAAAGCTTTGTGGGACAAGCTCCACAGCATGTTACACGGCAGCTTTTTAACATGGGGGAAATTATGTCCTCTGTTACTTATTGCGGTGGGATTGATTACACTGAATCCTGTAAACATCTGGATGTCTTAAGTCTGCAGACCACAACGAGCTTTGACTGTGACTGGACAGTCACTAATGTCCATTTACTGCACTTTGTCATCCGAATCTTTCAGTCATAGAGTTTACCGACTATTTGAACCAAGCAATGTGTTTTTAATACAATGGGTATTTACAATCTGTTATATATGTTTACAATAGTTACATATATAGCCTTAAAAAATAAGCTGTCTGACTACTAAATCATATGATTTTACAAGAGGTTGTGTATATTTTTACATCCATTTTTGACTTACACACATAGAGTATTTCCAATTGTTTACATATGTTAGAATCTCTTGCATTTAAATAGCTCATTATGCAAATATTTACAAAATACATGGATATTTATTTTTACTGTACCCTCTATTCAATCACTGAGCTAAGATTTAATGTCTAAACATTGTCTGCAGAGTCGCATGTGCAGTAATGTATTATGAGTAATTATGTACTATATACAATTACACAACAAAAATAACAGATTCAAAAATTATTAGCACTGCGAAGGCAAGCACTCAAATTTATGGAGCATCAGAGGTAAGGTGCAATCCTGTTTCAACCCCCAATTATGCACATGTGCCTTGTACCATGGCCTTCACTAGCCATGCTCCAGTTGTCCCCCAGCTGCCTTCAGCTGAGAGGGGTGTGCGTGTCCCACGCTGTGTCACAGGCCAAGGCTCTGACCAAGGCTCCAGCCAAGACTTGGGATCAGACCAAGGCAAATTTATAATGTTTCCCAGGCAGGGACTCTTCCCTGGATTTGGTCACCTAAGCAACTGACCTGGCTCAGCGAGCATGTTTCTGATTTTCCCACTCCAACAGCAAGAGCTTGCAGCAAGAGAACTCCCTGCACTAATTCACCTCTCTGGCTGGAGCCATACACCAAGCAGGACTAATTTTGCAATTGAGACATTTGAAAGAGCACTGTGTTCTCATATAATCAAAGACTGAGCCTGAAGTACATTGTGTTGAAAGGTTTTCCTGACCAGAATATCTTCCACCAGGAAATGCTTCTTTGTTGGAATTGGGATACTTCATAGGAACATTTTGTTTGTGATGATATTTTTGACAGAAAAAAATGTGAGCAATTCAGAATATGAAGAAAGTTTTTCTCACTGCTGGTTGTTTCAATGTAGTCCTCATTTCATTTCTTTTGCTTTCAGAGCATATATTATTTATATTTACTATTCATGAGTTAAATATTATCAAATCCCCTGCACAATGTCCTTGAAACATTCCAATCCTGTTAATTCTGACATTGACCTATTTGATTATTAGAAGGCTTCAGTAAGTTTGGGGTTTAACAATTACGTGTTTATTGGCCCTTGTGCATGCACAGTGCTTTCCTATATTTTACGAAAACAAGCAAATTCCAGAAACTTTATTTCAACAGAATTTATAACTGCTATGAGGATGACATCCAACCCCCAAAAAAACCCAAAAAACAAGTCTGTTTGAGTGGATAAAGTTTTCCCAATTTATAAGCAGCCAAAATAAATCTAAAGATTATTGAGTGATCTCAATAATAGATGGCAACCTCTGCTCCATCTATTACCCTGCAAACAATTTGTCCTTGGAAGTTACTCTGAGAACACAAACTGTATTTCATTTTTTAAATAATACCATTTATAGAGCATTTGTAGCACAAAGAGAAGATATTTGAAGCCAGTTTTTTAGTGTTAGCTGAATCAGATGAATATAATGTATACAATTGCCTACAGTTAAAATTTCCTAAAGTTAATTTATAGCAATATGCATCCTGCATATTGATAATGTCTTAATAAAAAAAAAGACTAAATAGAAGTTATCTTAAACTGATGACAGGGCGGACTACAGTAATATAATTTGGATGAAGATTTCTCAGGATGATTAAATGAATCTGATCCCAGACATTTTAGTGCCAGTTCACAAAACATTTTGTAACTTCCTGGGTATTTATATTAATTGACATGTGTCTCACTACATTCTGATTATGGAAAAAGGTAAAGCAAAACAGTGATGAAGGAGACTCTCAAGTAGGCAAGTATCAGGAAATACTGAGAGTTTTATTAGAAAGCAATGCTTTCATAGCATTTCCTACTAAGTAAACCGTGTTTGGCTAGTGTCTGACATAACGGATTGGGATTCTTCAACTCATTTCTCAGTTGCTCTCTTTGGAGGCATTTGGAAATAGGAGTGCTCACAGGCGTGTTCAGAAGTGTAACGTGGGTAGGAAGAAATCCACCTCCATACAGCTCACTGTAACAGGGACTTGTTTGGCTGTAGGCTCGACTGCTTTTTCTGTCAAACATTAATTGGTTGGGTAAAAGAGATCACCCTGGTTTTCCACAGACCCTTAGGCTGAGGTGGCCACAACCCCTTCCAAGCTTTTTTACATTTAATTTTCTACTAGCCTCTTGTTGGGGATCTTAATAGAGAAATCAGCTTCAGATCTTCCAGGGACTAAGATTTTTGAACAACTTTCCTACAGATATATTGAGGGGCAAGAAAGCCAAGAGGGATTATGAAGTGGATCTCAGTGTGTTTATGAAAGGGATTATAGACCAAGTTTTCCTGCAGCAGGAGCCAAATGTGGTTGGTGGCTCAGGAGTTTGTTTGCTGAAGCCGACTTGTCCATACTCAAATGGACTAAGGGCTTCTCAAAAGCTTCAGCTTCTTTCTGGAGGCCAGCAAAAGCTATCTGAGGCATAGGTTCCTGCTGCTAAAGTCCAGGGCTGGAACTCAGGCCTACCAGTCTTCACTGAAATGTCACTGGGGTCCTGTCTCTTCTGCTGGCTTCCTTCTCCTCCTACTCCCACCTCAGTGTCACAGAGACTGTTCCACTGACCCCCTCTTCCATCACTGGAGATATATTCCATCACACCAGCTCTGTTTCAGGTGGAAAGCAGAATGCCTTTAAACAGAAAGAGAAAAAGGAAGGCAGAAAACCAGACACACCTGTGCATCTCACATGTGACTTCCACCCACCTCCTGCCATATAGCTACAAAAATGTTGAATTTATTTATATATAAATAAATACACTTTTTCATCACTGCAACTTGTAAATAGGAAATGAGGTCACAATCCTCGAAATTATAAAGGCAGGCACACAAAGACACAGTTGCTGGCACGGAATTCAATTAACAGATAGCAATCACCCTTGGGTGACTGTGTGAGGTGGAAATATACAGGCATGCTAATAAGTAATATCTTAAAGCCAAGGCGTTTATCAGCCAGCAGCCAGACATGGGCATAAGTGTGGGCAGACAGCACTGCTCTGGGATATTTAATAAAACCTGCTCTCTTCACTTGAGGATTTGTGTTTAATCATTTGGTAACATTTTAGAAACATCTAGCCTGGGAAGCTTCTCAAATGGAACTGCTTAGGTCAGAAAACGTAGGGAGTTATTTACTGATACTAAAATAGCCAAAGGAACAGAGTGGATTCTAGGTAATATTAACAGAATGCTTTGTTGCCATCTTTTTGACCTTTTGAGTTTGTGGGGTATGCCTGCTACGTGAATCACAGCCTTATCTGGGGAAACATGCAGGAGGCATTCATTAATACTGGCAAAGCGAATGATTGAACTGCTGTTTGAAATAAAATTTTAACTCTTTTTTGCTTGGTTGAAAGCCTAAAGCTAAAATAGTTTTCTTCTAGGCTCCTTGAACTTTAATTTGCATTGCATTTTGGCCTTTCAAAGGCTTCACGCAGGCCAAGGTTTGTCATCTGCTGAAAGATGTTCAATTTAAACTTTTTCATCGGGGCTCTCTTTGCGCCACAGCAGTTGGGTGAACTCACAGGGCTTTTTTGCAAGGTTAAATACCACTGCTTGGAGAAAAGGCAAATCTAGCAGCAAAGTCATGAGTTTCTTTAAATGAAGGCAGTTCAACTTAGGGAGACATTTGTTGGGGGCTTCATACAGAAGAAATGTAAGGGATGGTGTTAGTACATTCTTGGGTATCTCTCCAGGATTAAGGGATTCATCAAATGAAAGTGGTTTGGAGCAGGACACAGGAGGCCAGCCTAGTGATGGGGCATGCAGGAAGTGGCATATGTCAGCCATTACCAAGGAAGGCTGGAGGCTGTTGGCTGTGAAGCAGATGGAGTTGTTGGTAGATGATGATGATCTCACTGCTTTTGGTTTTGCCTCTGACCTGGAGGCAGTCATACCTTTTGTGGTCATTGGCTCTGCCCCTGCAACTGGGCTGGTGACAGCAGAAAGTCTGCAGTGCCTTCACTCCTTCCCTGAGAACAGGGAGCACCCCTCTGAGCACACTGCCTCAGCAGCCTGCACTGTCCCTCTCACTGGTGTGGCTGTCTGCTTTGCTTTCTTTGGAACATTTCTGCTGCCCATGCAGACTCTGGTGGCCACCAATATTTGTGTAGCAGCTGAAGCGGTGGGGTGATTGTCCAATTTGCAGAGTCTTAGTCGTTTTGCTTTGTCAGAGGAATCACCAATAGATGGACTGAAACAAATGTTAAAGATGGGCGGTGACATGCTGCCAGCACCCTCTAACAGGTGCTCTCAGTACCTGTTCCCTTCTCCCCTGGGGATTCACATGACCTACAAATCAGTGGCCAGAGCCTCTGCCAGCCATTTTCCACACTGCTGGCACGAAGCCCAGCCTGGGCTCTGCTCAGGAAGCTGTAAAGTGGCTCTGAATAGCTGCTGTGAAGCTGTCCCTGTGCTGCTCCTGTCACAAAGAATTTTCAGTGCCCACTTCACTAATGGAGGGGTTTCTCCTATAGAGAGTACCAAACAATGCAGTGATACATTCAGGTTTTATTAGTGTGAGTTTAGTGTGGCCGCATTATTCATAATGGAAACAGCGCAAGAGAACTGCACTGTTCGTCCCAAATGCGAGACCATAAATCCTGTGAGCCACGCAGCACCATCGAATGGTGTGTTTTCACCACTTATTTAGCAGGAAAGCTATTTGTAGTCCCTCTGTATGTAAACCCAAGCTGTCTTAATATTGCAAGCCCAAACTGTGTTGGAGGAGGTAATAGCAACAAAAAAATAGCAACCAGTGCATTTTAGAAAACTCAGTCGTAACTCTACGATACCAGGGCTCAGGCCCTGGTGCCAAGTGAGAGAGGAGCAAGTGCTGTGGATGGGTGCTCTGCCGAGGGGGCTCAGCCCTTGCCCGTCTCTGGACTGTGACAGTGGAGTGCTGTTTTTACTTCAGGACTGAACATGGACCTGCTCTGCTGAGGAGTGTGCGTTTGTGTGGGACATGGGGAGACTTTGTGCTGCTGCTGACTTGGTTTGCTCTTACAGAGAGCAGCTGCAGCAGCAGAGTGTGTGAAGTGTGCCCGGTGGAGGTACATTAATGGCCTGAGTATGGGTAAGCTGGTCAGGAATTCAAGACAATTGTAATTTACTGTGATGATGACACATCACCTGCCTAACATAAATCAGGCTTTTAGGTTTCAGGAAGCAGTTCAAATTATATGCTGATTTGCTGTTATGCATTCCTTGGGAGACTGTCCCAGACGGAGTCAGCCTGGGCTCATGATGGGAGCAAGCAGTGGCTAGGGAGAGCTAGGCTGAAGCCACTGCCTCCCTTCATGTAGGCACTGTGTGACTGCGAGAGAGATGAATCTGACTTTGTGTGTTTCTGCATTCAACCTAGTGACCCAGAAATGAAGGGCTACAGAAGTTGTTACCAGCCTTTTCAACTGCTGTCTCTTGCAAAACTCCTGTCACCCTGCTTCCATCAGCCTTCACCAGGCCTGGAAGCTGGGCAGTGGCAGCACCCATCACCTGTGGCCTAAGCACTGTTTCTTTGATGCTGCACAGCCCTCATTGAAGGAAATGTTCGCTAAAAGATTTATGAACATTCTAGATGTGAGTATTATTAGTTGACCCAGATGCTATGGCTCAGGGAAATTACTGAGCAGGTTCTGGTTACTTTTGTAGGAAATATTGCCTGAACTTGTGGAGACACCTCCCCTTCTCTCCTCCTCCTTTCTCTCCTGCATCCATACCCTCTCCGGTATGGCCATTAAAGCAATTCACCCCGGGCTGAGAGAGGAATCTCTGATTTCCTAAGCCTCACCCCTGATGTGAGCTCTCTGCACTCCTCCAGCTACTTTGTTCACTGTTGGTATTAGCACTGGAAATGCTGACAGCAGCTGCTAAAGGTTAAATGTGTTTGTAGAAAATCAATAGTGTGGTGCCCCATTCTCCCTCTCCCCTCAACTTCTCAGGGGGAAAATGGCCCCTGGATACATGAAGAATATAAGTTCACATTTCTCCATCTCAGAACACATGCATTTATGCAAGAGGCTTAAAGGATACCTTTTATGATCCTGGTACAGTGACGCATCTCTTAATTCAGTGCTTGGAAGAGTGACAGAGGCTTCTGGAAGTGTTGGTTATTATGCAGGGCATGTGTTTTAAAACATTAAGTACCTTGATTGTCTCTCACATAGCTAGTGCTGTCAGCAGTTTGCACAGTGCTTTTATGTGCCTTTTTCCTCCCTGAGACACCTGTGTTAAGTTCAGAAGTGATTCTGCTTCTGAAGCAATTTATTAAACATGTTCAGTGCACTGCTTCTGTGAAGAGGTCAATTTGTTCTTTCTGCCTAGAGATGCAAAACTCTGGGCTTCAGTTGGTAAATGCAAGTATCAGGTGAATTTCTAGCTGTTTAACTTAAGCTTTCCTTCAATCTACTCTCTCTAGTGATCCCTTCCTTTAACATAGGAATTTATTATTCATGAAATGTGGAGACATGCTACTGTACCAGTCTAGGGCAGGTGCAGTTGGGTAGTCTGGAACGCACACACTCTGCTCTTCACCCTCTTCTGGAGGACACAGTTTCCAGAATACTGGAAACATCTGTTTCTTTCTCTTATGTTCCTTTGTCTTGCTTGCAAGGTGCCTATGTGATGGTGTTGGATTGGCACACATTCATGTGATGGGGTTCCTGGAGCACAACCAGCCTGAAGCTGGTCCCTAAAGCAGCTCATGCACAGGCTCCTGGATACATGTGAGGAGCCTCTGGCTTTTGGTTCTCTCTGAGGTGGCCTCCCTGGAGGTTAAAAACAGGACTCTGGGAAGGAGTCCTGTCCCGAAATCCAATTTTGTAATGTTTTTAACTTGTCTTACAGCTTGAGGAGAAGCCTTCTGGGAGGTGTTATCTGTAAATGCTCACCCTCACAGGTCCAAATGCCTCTATGTATCCTTGTTTGTGGGCGGGCTTTTTATTTTTGTTTGTTTGCTTTGTTTTTAATCTGGATATTTCTGATATGTAAATTAACCAGGATCACATCTGCACATGGTAGATACAACAAGTTTAATATTAAAATACAAATTTTAGGTGTGAAGAGCTGGACCCAAATTAAAATTTCCTTTGCAAGGGTTCTACATAAATTTTTTTTGTCTCTTTTTTTTCCTCTCTTTTTTTTCCCCACCCGTAATTCTTATCATTGTTCTGGGATCACCTTTATTTTGCCATTACAGCTAGGAATATGGCTCATGGTGTTTGGCTAGCCCACCAGTTCTGGAGGGAGCACATTTGCTGAAATAAAAATTGGTAGGTAATCCTAAAGTTATCCCTAGGACGTTGGTCAACCTTTAATGAGTAGACCTGAGACAGCAAATCCTGAAGTAAAGGGGATCATTTCTATTGGAACATCAAATGTATTAAACTGTCATCCCAAGACAAGTAAGGATATACAAAGTTGGTATTTCCCCTGAACAGTGAATATTTTGGTAAAATTCTGGTATTACTTATTACAGAAGTTACAGCTTTTTGGCAAGATTTTTATTTAATGTGATTTGATACTGTTTTCTGGACTGTATTTCGTATACCATGTGATTTCTTTTGGTTTCTTTCAAAGTTTTGGGTTTTTTTTTTTGTTTGTTTGTTTGCTTTTTGTTGTTGTTGGGGTTTTTTTGTGTTTTTTTTTTTTTTAGTGGGGAGGGGATTCTGTTCCTTTTTTCTGATTTTCTTTTTTAATTCTTTTCTTTTTTTAGACAAAGTCAGACTGTGAATTTAAGAAACAAAACTGATTGCAAAAAGTACCTGGAGAGCATAAATCAGTGGGAACTTGAGAAGTAATAGACTCTCAGAGCTAGTGATAGAGTAGTATTTTCCTTCTTTCTTTTATCATAGAAAGGGTCTGTAGAAGTACATACTTGAATCACTAAAAATGTCCAGTTCTCAAGGATGCTGACCAACTTGTTATTCTTAGTTTTGATTTAAATGAAATATTTTCAGCATGTGGTTCATTTCCAAACAAATCAAACCAAAAAACCCATGAACTGTAAGTGATGCTTCACATTTCCTGTTGGAAAAGATTTCAGAAGCTCATAAAATGTCTCCAGCCCTTACAATATATCACATCATATTAATTTATGGTAGTCCATGAACAGTCAGCAAGGGTGAAGGAGAGAGATGGAGAGCCTATAATATTTACTTTTTTCAGAACTGTATATCATACAGCTTTCTGGTTTTTTGTTTCCTTTTATACTCAACTCAAGCACAGCATCTCTTTTTCCTTGCGTCAGGAAAAAAAGAAGAAAAGAAAGAAAAAAGGAAAAAAAATCTACATATTTGTATTATATTATGTTCTCCAAGTAGTAAATTCCCTCTGCCAGCTATCTGTGGGTGTGCAGCCCTTCCTCAGGAACATGCTGTATCTTCTGAGTTCCTGTGTTTGTGATATCACAGTGCTTTTGCTCTGCAGAGCCATGAATGGGGCCATTATGAGGGGCCGCCAGATAATTAAGATTCTGAGAGGGGTAGGCTGCTAAAAGCATTTTTAGTGAGGAAATTACAAGGCCGATAAAAAAATGTCTTTGCAAGTTCCGATTGTATTCTTTTCTTCTGTTGGTCTAATTTTTCAAGGTCTGGCTGGATCATGATAAGGTTTTCTTTCATCCATTTTTTTTTTCTCTCTACAACGGGAGCTGAGGCTGGAATTTACGTCCAAGTTAATGAAGCAGCCTCAAAGTTGAAGAGAATAAACTGCAGCTCTGAGGCACAGACCACTGGAGATTCCTCTTTCAAACCCTGCCTTTGCCACTCACTGGAGTTATTTGATTTGGGAACAAGATAAGAATTCACAATATCTGATTTGTAGAAATAACCTGGAGGAAGAAAAAACAGAAATACTAATTTCAGATATAATTTTCACCTCTCAATTTCCTAAAAGTCTTTCTCACCTCTAATAACATTAAGAAAATACAAAGTACAGATTTTAAAAAAGTTGTGTACTGACTGACAAATGCATCTCCAAATAGCCCACAGTTCAGCACTTCTTTTTCTGTCAATACTCCGTGACCAGGGAAGGTTTGGAACGTAGTTCTCTCCCAGTAATTCATCTTCTCCCTTTCTCTCTCTCTCTTTCTCTTTTTTTTTCCTAGTAAGAAATAGACCTGGAAATTCATTGCTGATTTCCCAGGAGTGTTACTCATGCCAGTTTATTTATGTATTTATTATTCAAGTGCAAACTATTGCAGTTCCTTGTGGTAAACTGCAAATCAAACTGATAGAGGCAGAGGGCTGGCTGTCACACCGAGTGCTGTAGAGCCGAGCGCCGACGCCATGGCTGCTGTTACCCCTAAGTGATGAGGTGTGAGGAACAATTCAGCCTCCTTGGTGCTCAGGTCTGCCCAGGCCGTGACAAGAGCTGGAAGAGAGCAGTAGCCAGCACCCTTAAATTAGGCAAAGTCTCCGCTATAAATGCCTACCCCTGGCATCAGAGCAACTCTGACTATTGGCTGCACAGGTGTTGTCTTCTTGCTTCAGTGCTGGTAACATATAATTGGCAGACAGTGGTCAGGCTGACTCCTTCACACATTCAAAAATAGGCTTACATTTGGATTGATTAAAGTCAGGTTGTTGTGTGTGTGTTCCGTTCATCCACTGTTCCATTAATCCATTGCATTCCTCTGGGGGCAGTGGTGCAGACAGCACTTTTGGTGCATCCCTTGATGGTGACCCTCTACAGCCAAGAAGGAGCAGAAGGCAGCTCCAGACAACCTTAGAAGGTTTGTGGGCAGATATGTATCCAGCAGAAAACAGTGAGAGGGGAGACCATGTCTTCCCAAACCAGACACAGAGTGGGTATTGCTCACGGTGACACTCTCTGAAAATGAGACATCACTGCCCCTTCAAAGATTTAGATGCACATGCTGCCTGTAGCTGCACACATTTTGTGATTACACACATTTTGTGATGATTACAATTATTATTAGGATTACCTTTCAATATTTTTTTCCAGAATCTTGTTCTGCATGCCTTCACAAGAATTTAATTTTCTCCGGCAGACCATTTAATACAACTGTGTTTTAGCAGGTGAGCATAATAGTTTATTGTGTTAAAGTGTTGGAACTGCAACTAGGAGAAATCACTATTAAGGCTGATAAGAAAGGGGCAACTTCAACTTGGAATGTGGTCAATTGCAAAAATAAAAGATGTCTCTAATGTAGCGCTTGTTTCTAAGCTTCCTTCTTCCTAATCCTGACTTTTTCATGAGCATTTCTCATAATTTATTCACATCCTTGTACACAGCCCTTTGTTACTGTGTGAAAAACCTACACAAAGGCAGTTCATTGATTACACAGAGGAAAAAGTGAAATTCCTGTCAAATGCTTAAAGAAATCAGATTAAAAGAGTTGTCATTTTACTTTATTGACTTAGTATTGTTCCCTTTCATAACAAAGGATAAAAATGTGATTTTGAAATGGCTGTGTTCCTTTGCGTGGTTTATTGATTTCCATATAGATATACTGATTTACACTAGCAGAAGTCCTAATTGCTTATTCGAATGGTGTCTTGCTATGACATCTTTGTAAAGACACAATGTTCCTGTATTTTTCATGTGACCTTGTCTCATCTGCAACTCTCAAATTTCATTGCCACTCTGGGAAAGGTTACTGGTGAGAAACGTTTGAGCCTTAAATGAATTCTTAAATTTGAATAGAACCTGTTTTTTTATGTATTGAAAGCCAGGCTTAGATCCAAATACCTCTGAATCTTGAGAAGGTTCAAACTTGGATCTAGACTGAATTGTGCAACTTAAATCTCTTTCAAATACATAGATAATTCTGTGTGCAAAGAGCGTAAATCCACATGTACATGTGTGTGCATATACAGGCACAACATATGTATGTTGATACATAACTACACAAATGTACATATCTTGCTTCAGTGTTATTTATTTTTGACCAGAATTTCATCAGTGTTTACTCTGCTTCCTCAAAGAGCATTCAAATTTTTAAAGTTTTAAAATAATTTCTTGAGTAGCTGAAGTAATCATCAATGGGAAAAAACCAAGCCAAGCCAAGGCAAGGGAATCAATTTCAGGTTTTTGGAAAATTTCTCTCATTGCCCATGAACTAGATTTTAGATATAAATGTAAGTAGTGTATTTTAAAATGTTTATTAGTTCTTTATCATTGTTCTATATCGAGGTCAATATAGGCTTCAGTTGAGTAGGACAATAATAAGAAGAAAACCCTCTTTATGTGGCTAATGCAAGGTAAATAAATGTTGGAAGTGTGAAGCAGTGATTGGCAGGAGGAAGGAAAGGATGTTGAGTGGGATGCATGGCAAACCAGGGAATCAAAATGTGGAAATGAAGTAGACATAGAAACATTCTGGTTGTTTTGGAGAAAATCACTGTCTGACTTCTGGTTCTGCAGAAACAAAGACAGAGTGGCCTGGATTTGAATCCTTTTTTACCAGCAAATCCAGTCTTCAGGATAGTTTTCATAACCCATTCCGGCTTTGGCTCATGTCTGTTCTGAATAAGCAGTTAAGAAGTTTGGGTATTTTTCAGTTCCCTGTGGGCTGGCAGAGAAAAGATATGCAGCACAGAGGACTGAAGGAGATTATTTGTTTAACTTTTGCTGGCCTGTATGGATGCACCTCCCTGAAGGCAGCAGCATTCAGCCACCCTCATTCCCAGTACTGACTGGTGTACCAGGCAGAAGCTGCTGGTCTCACAGACAGGAGCTGTTTGGTGCTCAGTGCTTCAAACACCTATTTACAGAGGTTTTACATAATTTAGGAGCATAATAGAGCTGTCTGCTAAAAACTCGGGGTGCTCTGAACCTGGTGCTGGTTCCAGCTTGGCAGGAGTAGCTCCAATGGACACAGGAGAAACAGAGAAAGCAGCCAAGTGTTATATGCCTCCCCAAACCCTTGTTTATAAGCTGGTGCTAAACCTCTGCTGTACTGCAGACTCTTCCTCTGAGAGTATCCAAATGTGTCGTTAGCACACCAAATCACAGGAGCCAAATTTCATCAGCAGGTTTGTGGCTGAAGCAGTTTTTTAGAAGTGTAATTTTTTCCACATGGATGTGACTTAAGAGCAGGACACAATCCGTTAAAAGGGAGAAAATCAAACTTTGGCTTAATTTTGTCTCTCACCTATGGCCATATAGAAGTTTAAAAAAAATTTTGACGAGCTGCTGAGAAAGTACAAGGCTGGTGTTCAGTTTACAAAGACAGGTATTTGGTTAATGCCAGCATTCCAAAGACCTGGACAAGACTGAAGCCCTTTGGTGCAAATTGCCCTGCAAATGCAAGGTATGAGACTGGTCCTGTCTCCAGAAACTTGCCTTCTCTGCTCATAACCTGCAAGGGGGGAGGATATCCTGCCTGAGGCATTGCAAGTGGCTAACTGGAAAGCTGAAAGCAGAACTCAGTTCTCCGGCCCAGTGCCTTGCATGATGAGCTTCACTCTGGATTGGTTACTGTTTTCCCACAGCAGTGCTCTGCTGCACTAATTGGGATTAGGTCCCCATTGCACTTAATGCTTCCTGAGCACAGAGGAGGAAGCAAACTCTGTCACAAGAAGCTCGACAGTTGTAGCTGCTTAATTGATGGGGTTATTTTAAATCCAGTCAGTTAAATTGCTACGGTCACCCTTTATTATAGCCTAGGCAATTTTATTTCAAGTTAGCTTTAATCAATTAGGAATTGATTTTAGCTAAGTCAGTATAAGAACATCTGATCTGGTTTAACAAAATTGGTTTTAGAGAAGTGAAATGGGTGCAGATTCAGCATGAGCCCAAAGAAGGCTTGCTTTCTCTTTTTGCCTGCTAATGATCAGGTAGAGGATATCCTAGTAAAACCCCAGATCCTGCACAGCCTCAGCAGATCCTATCCCAATCTTAAGCTCTGGCAAAATAAAACATACAGAAAGGCAGATAATGATGGTTGCCTGAATGGAGGACTCGCTCCTCAGCAACTTGTACACGTGCACAAGCACATCCTCATCCTGACTCAGTGGAGGAGCTTTGGGAGCAGCAAGCCAGATGCAAGTTGAGAACTTGCTAACTTTGCCAGCCCAGGCTGCAGCCCCTCAGGCCACTGAGGCAGCAAAACATCTTGGTCTTCCACTGTGTGCTTTTAATGAACTTGTTTTCTGCCAGTTTAGTGTTTTGAAGAGGTTTGCAAAGATGGTTGAGCTGAAGGTATGGCAAGGAAAGTGGCTGGGAGCAGGTGGAGGTAGGAAGAGGAAGCAGCAGCTCTGCTTCTTGGCAGACGTGTGGCACTATATTGTGAAAATGGAAATCCCAGGAGAAATGAGAATTACCAATGGAGAATTTTGAGATGTGACAATTTCTAATGATGTCTTGCCTTCAGGGCTATGAAACATTTGCAATGTTTTATGACCCTTTTGATGTTTTTTTCTCCAAATGATTATTCTGATATTTTTACCATACTGTAAATTGATACTATGTTTAAAAAAACCTATCTTGTTCTCTTCAATTCGCTGCTGTTGTTTTTATCATGATTGTTATGAGGTCTCATATGGGAACTCTTTATCACTGAATGTTGGAACCTTTCATTTCTGTTCTTATAAATGGTAAGAATTAAGCTACTGCAGTCAAGGACCAACTATTTCTGGTACTATCAGAAGAAAAAAGCATTTCTGCCTAGGATTTGTTTACTTTGTGCCAGAGCAGCTCCCATGCTTGACTTCTTCTGTAGGTACAAGTAGTGTTAATGAGGTGTTAACGTGTATGTAGGCGAAGAAGACATAGATTTGCCTTTGATCAGACGGTGTATTTCCTTTTTTTCTTTCTTTTTTCTTATTTTTTCCTAACCTTGAAAAGCTGTTTGCACTACGAAAGCCTTTTGACTTAACAGAAATTTCTCCAAGAGCTGAAAGAACTTCTGAAAACAATGCCTAGTGAAACTCCCACTGACTGCAGTGGGGTCAGTATTGTTCCTTTGATTACAATTGTTTGAAGAGCAAAAACATACTCCCAAGGGTTTGCCTACATGCAGTGTTTGTACTGCTTTAAATTTAGGCTTGAAACTAGTATATTGAAAGCAGTATATAAACCCTAGTACAATGCAGTTGTGCTCTTACCAGGAAGTTATGCTGATCTTGCTTGATCCCACAAATACAGAGCAGATCACAGTGTCTCCCTGGCTGTATTAGTATCATAACTTCCATGTTTTTTTTTTTTAAAATGCGCCCCTAAGGAGCTAACTTGGCAGAGAGATTGGGTGTGTTAGTTTCTTGGTTTATAATTATTAACACACACGAAAAAATGAAAGCAAGGCATTTAAAGTGAGAGAGCTCCAGAAAGTAGAAAAATTATGCTCTCATCTTATTGATGTGGGCTTCCTTATCCTGTCGCCTTTGTTATCTCTCTTATTCACTCCTGCTGACCGAAAGCAGCATCACCTCCTGTTTATCCGAGTCTCATGAAAAAAACAATTGATCGGGGTGTGTGCGTGTGGCTTTCATAAAGCGAACACGTACAAAGTGAAGTTGAAAAGGAATCCAGTTCAGTGCTCACGTCTCCTTCCCCAGACTCTCTACGCATCCTCTTGAGACTCTGAGGCCTGGCACAATCTTATTTTGAAGTGGAAGACTGTGTGGGTTTCTGCATAATGTCTCTCTTGGGGCATCCCGTTTGCTGCAGTCATGCCTCACAATTGGCCAAGAACAGACTCTACTGTCCCAGGTGCTGCAGAGTCAAGCCAGCAGACAGGTCCTGCCCTCTGCACAGCAGCCTGAGCCGTGGTGTTGGCCTGGCCACACGCAGCAGAAGGGAGACGTAGAGCTCACAGTGGGAGACAACGGCGTGGTTGCAGCAGCCAGTGTGCTGGCACTGAGGCTGGTGGAAGGCTGAACACAGGAGATTTCCCGAGAAGTGAAGCTGAAATGGAAAAGGAGGGAAAGTGAAGTGAGAAAGAGGAGCTGGGAAAGATGTATGCTCCAAGAAAACTGTGATGCAGGCTGTAGGAAGCAGCCCACTAGCATAAATTGACAACCTAGTCAAAACTGTATAAAAAGCTCCAGGAGCAGCTGGAGGCTCCCAGTGATGATGGCTCTGTAGCTTTCCCTACTGGCTCTCTACCTTTCCCTCCTGGCTGGGGTCTCATTCTCAATTCAGTTTGCTCCCACAGGCCACATGGCAGGAAGAGGAATCAGGCTTGAAACAAGGAAAATTGATTTACATCAGCCAAACTGGGCTCCTGTTCCAAATCCTGCTTGAGAGGATGTCTGTCTCTCCCTTGTAACTATAGAAAACCCTGGTTTGATTATCCTTGCCAGACTTCAGTCAACCTTTGGAAGTGCTTCTCTCTCTCCTTTCTCCTAACTCACCCGAGAATGAGGTAGGAAGGTAGGAGAGGTGGCTCATGGCATAAAGCTATGTCCAAGGGCTGTAAAGATGTAGAGCAGCTGGAGAACTGGGTCCCAGTCCCCTGGGTCCAGAGGTTTCTGCCTCATCTGCCTGTGATGACTCCAGTTCTGCCTGTTTGTATTTGAAAGAATACACAAACTCCTAAAATAGGAGAGGGAAAGTGTGAACATACTAGCAAAGAAGAGGCATAGCAAACTATGCACAACTCTGTGTATAAGTTTTATTTATGAAGTTTGTTACCTGAACCTAAGCAAGCCTGTTGCAGCAGAGGTAAAATATGTGGCCCTGGCAGCATCTGCTGTTTCATACATAAGCAATGGCTTCTATTTCTTCCTCCCTCACCCCAGTTTATGTTTTGCTGTCCCAGTTGGAGTTTAATGTGCTTTGCAGTTTCCTCTATTTTTCTTTTTGAGTGTGTTTTGATTATTTCATTGTGAAGTCTCTGCCAACAAAAGGTGCCAGCCCGTTTAACAGCTGCTGGGAGACAAGTGCTCAATGGATACAGACAGCACGGCAGTGTCGGAGGCCAGACAAGACATCCTTTGGGCAGGCAAGCACCGTGTGTCCTTGGCCTCTTCAGCTGGGCTGCTTAGAGCACATCATGGACGATGCTGATTTTTGGAATGGGAGCTTAGTGCTTTGGATGTGAAAGCATGCTGCATGTTTTCACACCTGAAAGCTCTTCAAGGAGAGATCTGAGATCTTTGCTTTTATGCGCATACATTGGACTTTCTTTGACTGGTTTCAGACTAATTTTTTTTTTACCACATACAGTGATTGCTTCCAATGTGTGCTTATAGAAACTGGAGACATTTACATTCCTAGTTTAGGGAAGACTTGACAGGTATTTGATTTGAGTTGGTTTGTTATTTCTAGTTCTGGCTTATTGCAACCACAGTGCCTACTGCTGTATCTCTATTGATTGCAGACAGACATCCTGAGAGATAACTCTGTCTTCCCTTTCATTTAAAAAGGAGGAAAAAAGGCATGTCTCCAGTCCTACTAGTTGTGGAGACAGACACAAATACATAACGCAGACTGTTTGATGAGACTAAAAGTGTGTCACTTCTAAAAAGTCATCATTTATCCACCCTTACTTCTCTGTCCTTCTTTGAGCTACCCACAATGCTAGTGTGCAGAACTGTGCTGTGAAGGCTGCAGAAAATAAGTACCTTCAATTTTTTGGGTTAAACTAGCAAGAAAGTGCTGAAGTGAAACCATGAAGGACACCCAATCTGAATTCAAAACTCTGTCAACTCTAAAGAAAAATTGTGCCTGACAGCCCCTACTTCCACTCCCTTATTTCTGTCCAGCCAGGCAAACTCTATTTGAGCTCTGGGTTTAGCAGGTTTGGGATAGTTTCCTAGAGCCTTGTTTAAAGAAGAAACAAGGAAATTTGGTTCATAGTTGCATCTCTAGATCACTGGAGTCCCAGGGAGTTTCTCTGGCAGCCCATATGTTTTTCTTAGTAGAGAAAGGTCCTGACCATGTCCCATTGTCTGGGTAGGGCAGGGGTGAAGGACAAGTATGATTATCTGCTGGCACTAAAGATCTTGCTTCTGTCATTATAGAAACTCAATCAAAGAGCCTGCTTCAGTTCTCCAGCATTGTATTCTCTTGCCTGACATACCTGGGCTGCTGGTCTGACTTTCCTTTAGGGCACAGCAGGGTTTGACCGCTCTGAAAATGCAGGCAGCTTGTACAGGTAAAAGTGGGTCAGAGTAAAATCCTCGAGCATGGGTAGCAGCAGCAGTGCAACTCCTGTAGCAGAGCGCTTGACACAGGTGAGTAGCTCAGGAGTTTACCTCTCGCCTCTCTGTTGCACGTTGCCTAAGCATTTGTGGGGGTCTCCTAAGTATTGCCCCATGCCTCCTCATTTAAAGCCAGCATGTCCAAGTTCTTAAAATCATTGAGGATTCCCACAAATGCAGGTCTCTGTCTCATAGGATGAGAAGACAGTGAGTCTTTGCCTTTTTTTACCTCTTTCCTACAGCTCCTAGAAGTGAAAATGAGGCTAAGAGAAATGGCAAACATCATACTCCAAGCCTTAAAAATTTGCGGTTGCCAGGGTACAAATCTTTTAAAGCAACGTGCTTGCTCTATTTCATTTAATGAATTGATCTGATGGCTTGTGCTCCTGTGAAGCCACTGCCTCTCACGCTCATTTAGTTTTCCTTCCTCCCTCTAAGCCCCAGAATTTAGACCTTTCTCATCAAACTACCTGTCTGTTGGAAGGAGATCTCTGCTCATTCCTGCCAAATGAGAGAAAATCAAAGTCCGTGCTGAGCAGCAGTAAAAGAGCAATGTTGCTGCCTGGAATTGCATCAGGAGCTCCTTCCTTATTAGATGGTGTGAGTGCTACAGCAGTGAAACAAGTAGCTGAGCCTGTTCAAAAGCCTATGAATTCTTTCGTGCATTAAGTTAATTAGTGAGAAATGAAACAAGAAGCTAGTGCATGAAAGAAAAGGATTAAGTATCTTGTATCTTAGTAGCTCAGTGGAATTGCAAGGAAGAGGGATCCGACTTGTCACTGATAAGAAATAAGTATTTTATCCCTTTTTCAATTTTGAGCAAAATTCAGTGTGTTTTACCTGCTGATGGACAGAGAACATTCAGCTGCTGAGGCAAACGTGATAACAGATAATCCAGGGAAATTTGTGTGACCAGTTAGTGCTCGAGCACAGTCCTGCCTGAACCACTTCCTACTGGCTGAGAAGCACCATCTAATTCCCTTCTGCTCTCATTCTAACTGGCTGATACAGGGAGTAGGAAACTCAAAAATGAACACACACACTCCTCCCCAGCACTTAGCAGCACCAGGAAAATAAGGCAAACAGATGGGAGTCAATGTATCATCCAAATGAAATCCCACCCTTCATGAAAATGTGCCAGCTGAAGAGGAGACAGGATCCTTATTGGTGTCCTTTGCCATAGACAGCGAAAGTGACTTTTTTGGCTCAAAGATAGCAGTGAGTGCTTTGCTTTTTTCCTCCTTTGGGTGCCTGTCATCTTGGCCAGGTGGTCTTTGAAGCCTGGGACATGCAGAAGCATGAGACTTTCCAGAGAAAGCTCCAGATGCCCTTGGCAAACTTATTTCTCCTAAATCCTGCTTTCCTGCTGTGTCTGTGGCTGAAATTTTCACAGAAAAGCCAGTAGGGTAGTTAAGAAAAAAAATAACAGGCTCTTGAGCTGTATTTTATGTGGACAAGATGTATTTCCATCTGGAGTTGGGGTGGCAGCTTTTCCTTGCCTTTCTGACAGACGTCATGTTGTTATGAACAAAACTTGCTTTTAATGGGTATTGGGATCCCTTTCCCCTTTGTGTGTTTCAATTGTGACATTTGGAAATATTACTTAGGAAATCTCTCGCCATCTGGGCCTCCAGCAGCCTCAACACCTGCACCACTGACGCACCCTTGTCTCTCTCAACAGTAGGCCCATCTCTTCCCCTGCAGCTGTCCCCTTCAGACTCTCTGCCTCAGTCTGTCAGCAGCTTCACCAACAGAAACCAGCTTTCGGATCCTGGCCAGTTCTTTTTCCAGCCTATAGATGTGACAGGAGACTTCTCTATTTGCTCAGTTTCCAGTACTTGGCATGAAGTGAGGAACATTCCTGCAACATTTGAGGAGGTACAGATTTACCTGGAAGTCTCCCCACCTGCTCATAGGGAGAAAGACATCACTTATCTTCAAAACTCACATGACAAGTACTTCTTCAGTCTGAGTTTTGAAGGGGACAGCTTAAGGCTGCCTCTTTCCTTTCTCAGCTGCAGTGCAGCCTCACTACGCCCATACAAAGGCTCAGGATCACCTCTGCTTTGCTGTGCATCTCCATCAGCAGCAAGCAGCCTGTTGAACAATCCTTTTCCTCTGCAAGGTCAGGTGAGGGTGGCTAGGGGGGAGTTCTCTGCCACCTTTGGAAGAGCACTGCTGATCTCTTCCCAGGGATGATGGTGGAGCTGTGGTAACCCCACAAGGTACAACTGCATACTCATGCACTTCTGCTAACCTGAACAGCCTGCTAGGGCCTTCACTCACTGTGGTAGTTGCTTGGTCTAGTTAAGCTCTGAAGGGCTTGTTTTCTGCTCCTGGGGACTGGCAGGAAGTCTTTACTAGCTGTGCGTCTTCCTAGATTTTCACACAGGTCCCAAGCAGGGTAAGTCAACAGACTAAAAGTGGGTAGGTGAATATGTGCAATTTTAAGTTTTATACATGCTCATAATTATATGTACTATGCTTTCTATCTATCTACCTATCTAGTTACATACATACATATATAAAATATTTATGTATAGTTACTGAAGAGAACTATGAACGTATCACTCAGAAACCAGCCAAATTATAACACCACAGTAGAAAGCTGGATCAGCCCTACTGAAGCCCATGGAACAATGAATCAGATTAATGTGCCATTTTACTTGGGTAAAGAAGGATATTTACATGAAGGACAGTATTTCAAAATGGTCAAGGGTGCTTTTAAGTCTGTGAAACGTTGTTTAAATATATGTGTAAAATTTCCTATTCTAGCTGGTAAGACAGTTGCTAGAGAGTTTACTAGCATGAGTGGTCCTTTCCAAATTAGTTTTACACTTTAATTAGAGTAAGTACTGTATTGCTAGAAGACAGAGAGAATATGGAAAGAGTGTTAAGTTCATTCCAGTTCTAGGTTTCACAGGTAAGTATCAAATGTCGAAAGGGTGGACAGACTATGGGAGTCCTAAATACTGCTAGCAATTCCATCTAGCTAGTGAGTTTATGTAAAATCATTGACCTTGATCTGAGGATAGACCTCTTTAACACAATCAATACAGGTGCAATCAGATAAGAACATTCTACTGTTTTATTAAAGTGCATCTAATTCAAAACTCAATAACTCTCACAAATCCTTAATCAGAGAAGACATCCTGGGAGGTATTTAGGTGAGTGATCTTATAACTCTTGCTCTCTCCTTGTTAGGATGGCATTTTACAAATAGACATGTCTGTTTCCTCCTTACCCTCCCTGCCATAATTCTTTCACTATACAGTTGTGTTGATTATCATGCATTTATCAAGTATTTTTGCCTCCATTTATTTAGAGAGATTGAGTCAAGTGGCAGCTTCTGTTTACCCTGTCCCCCTGCATCACTGTGGCCGAGCATACAAATGCAAATATGGCTCATTTGCTGGCACGCTGGGTCCTGTGTTCTAGTCCTTGGCTTAGATGTGTTACGCTATAGGAGGTGTAGTGTTAATGCATGCTCTCTAGCTCAGGGTGGCCGGGGATAATGAAACAAAACAGTCCATGTGCAGCATTATGTGATAGTTTAAGCGGAATGAAAGCCAAAGGCAATGATTGTATTTTTAGAAATTATTTTAGATCAAAATGATGCATACCAAATAAGACAAAATAACCACATGGTAGAGAGCTCTGAGAGCACTGCTTACAGTGAGGTAATTATTATTCTTTCCAGGTGATCCCCAGCATGTTCCTTGATAATGCAAAACAAATTATAATTTGGAGCAATTGAGCTGAAGGCAGATTTCTTTTTAAGTTCATATACGGCAGACTGAGGGCATCAGATCTTTATTGTAAGTGTGAATGGCTACACATGCTTAACTAGACCCCTGGTTCCCTGCGCTACACAAAACAGCACTTAGCCAGTCCGTACAATAAAATAAGAAAAAAAAAATCAAATTAGTTTGTAACTATGTACAGCACAGAGAGGCTCAAGGGACTGCAGCACTGCAACAGTCTTCTTAACATATGTGTACAGTGAAAAGAGAGGATGTCTGGATTGCGGATCCTCACAGTCAGGAGTCTTCTGGTTGTGATTCTGATCCCTTTACTCCCTCAGACTTGATCCTAGCTATTTGGAACTTTTATAATTTTTATATTATGAAGAATTACTGTGCAGACATTTTGGAACTTCCTCAGCCATCTTCCTCATTGTTTCTACCTCAGTTGTTTTAATCAAGATAATGCCTACAAAGGACACAACTACCAAGTTCCAATTCCCACATGCACAAACTCACCAATATCTGTGCTTTCCAGGAGCAGACTTCTGTGTCTCCTATGCCAGGTGGGCCAAAGTAGTACCTCCCATTGTAGAAACAGGATTTTGTTTCGAAAGGTGGTGGACTGAGCTAGTTGGTTGTGTTCTGCTCAAGTTCTGAAATTCTGCTGTCTGGAAGAAACTCAGCTATCATCTTTCTTTAGTAGGGAATGTGGCCTGGGCCATTTTCTTCTGTTCTCTGGAGATAGGTTGAGGGCAAGAGTGGTGAAAAACAGAGAGCCAGGCAACCTTCCTGAAACTGCTTTGGTGATGCTGCTACAGCTGAGGGCAGCAGAAGGAAAGAGTTGATCCTTCCTGCCCAGCCAGCACAGTAGCAGTCCCTTCCCTTCTGTTCACACCAAGAGCATGAATTTCCTGGGTGTGGGCAAAGCACGGCTCACAGTTACTTTGCTGTTTCTGGCTGCCTATTAACTTAGATGGCTTTCTGCTTGGCTCGTGCTTCATCCCTACAGTCTCCATTGTTCTCCATGTCCAGAAGCATGCTTGGTCCATGCAGTGATGACGACTCAGTGATTCCTGAAGCACTGCAATACCTCTCACATACAGCATGATGCTGTGTTGGCTTAGCTTGAGTCCTGAGGTCACAGAAGTATTAGCACTGCGCAGTGCAAGATCTAGTCACTTTGTCATTAGTATCGTCTTCTCCAAAATGCTGAGGTGATTAATCTGAATTCACACAACGACTGGAATTAAAGTACTGATGAAAGTGCTATGTATTTGTGTTGGGGTTTTTTGGTATTTTGTTTGTTTGTTTATTGCTTTAAATTATTGGGCTTTTGATTAAGCTCAAATATCTCTTTAAAACACAATTTTGAAAGAAGATGTGATGGACAGCGGAATGGTTAAATGCAAAGGCATGCTAAGTATCTTGGCCTTTGCCTCAAAAAGCATTGCTGATTCAAGACATTACATAAAAGCTTCTGCAGCACTGCAATCTCTCAGTAGTTACTCTAGCTTGCCTTTTCACTCTCCTTCTGCAAGGCAAAATAATACCCTCTTTTTATTTTCGTAATCAGAATTTATATCATATCATCTCTGAGAGGTTTTTTTTGTATGTTTCAACTTTGATAAATGCAGCCCCCATCACCAGTAGAACAGAAATAAAATTAAAAATGCACACTTCTATGTGCTGGGCCTGCAGCTCAAAAGCAGCCTCATTTTGGAGTTCTTGGGGGAGGGGGAGAAGCTCGTGTATGGATGTACGCAACATTTTAGATGAAGAGTTAAAAAGGAAAATGCTATTTCTTAATGCTAAGGAGAGAAACAAGAGTGAAAGAAACTGAAAAACTGTCCAGATGCTGCATTATAGCCACAATGATATGTAACTATTCTGTATTAATGAAATAAAGCCATAGGCTCTGAGTAAGTTTGTGCTTTTTCCTGATGTGTTGGGCTCTGAAGGATTCCCACCACCAATGGAAAATAAGGATACAAGGTATCTAATGAAAAACAGGAACTTGAGAAACACAACGAGACTTTAAACTCTTCTTCTACTTAATGGCATTTGCTGTGGTGTTAAGTAGTATTCCCCCGTCACTCTGACATGAAAAACATTAGTGAATATTATATTTTCTTGTGTAACAAATTATAATGATATGATGGTAATAATGAGTCTTTGAGAAAAAAAAAAAAAAAAAAGTGCTCAAAATTGTACCGTCTCATTTAAAATGTGCATGTGTAGAATAGAGCCGATACACAAAACATTGTCTGCTACTTCACCAAGAGACTGTTATTTTATGAGCTGCATGCCCTTTCAGCATCGTGCTCCACACGTACCATTTGCCTGTCTCAACCCCACTCTTACTGCAAACTCCTTTCTTTATACAATTTGGGCATTGGGAATGTATGAACTGTCAGGTTTCAGCTCCTACTTGGCAATCCAAAACTGCAAGGTCAGGTATCAGTGGGCAGAAAATCCTGCCTGTCTTTCCAGCTGATTCTCAGACATTATGGCATTAAAGACTGGTCACTTCCAGTCAAAATGTGAACAGCCAAGCAAGCATTTATGCTGGATTTGTTAAACTTCTTCATATAATTTCCACTTACTTTTATAACAATGACTGAACTCCGGGCAAGAAAGTAAGGAAGACGCACCAGAGATGAATGGACCTAGAAGGATTATTTTTAATTTTTTTTTTTTTTAGGTTATTGATACACCCATTGCTGAAGTGGGTGCTATCAAGAGAGATGTCCTCTGCTACTTTTTGCTTTTAATGTTGCATTGATTTTAGAAAAGTTGATGAGAAAGCAGCTTCAGCTTGCTTGAGGATGAGATGAAGAATGACCAAGCTTCCAAAATCCAGCTCTGGCAAGGACATCCTCTATACCCTTGACCAAAAACCTCCCTTTGACTTCTTCCTTGGTAAAATGAAAATAACACTCTGCTTGCAAGATTTATTAACAGGAATATGTCAATGAAGATAGGGAGGCACTTTGGTGCACACTGGAGTCAACAGGAACATTTTCAGTCATTCCAGTAGGTCAGGTCATATTGTCAGTATGGGAAGTTGTAAAGTAAGTTTTCTTGTCCAAAGGAGACTGATGGATTACTTGGGACATTCTATGGGAAGCAAGAGGTGGTTGTCCTGTCACATCTTCTCAGTAGCAATGACTTTCAAGGTTTCATGGGAAGTTTCTGTGGAGGAATGTGCTGAATTTATGTACTGAATTTATATGCTTTATACATTGTTTTTTATCTTGGAACTCTTTCTTCAGCAGACACTGCCCACTTTCCAGAATGTCTTGGCCCTTTTAGATGTCTGTAAGTACGACTTGAGGAAGGTGTATGTGGCAGGGGTAGGGAGAGAGGTACTTTTTGCCCTCATAAATTCTTTGTCATAGTTCCTCTATGATGGCCTTTATCAGAGAATATCTCCAGAAAACTCCAAGGTGAATCTGGCTCAGCCTTTGCAAATTTCTGTGTGCATCTTCAGCATTACCACTATTTTTCTTTTGCTGGTTATGAATGAAGATTCCCAGATTCCCTGAAGACCATAGCTCAAAAAAAAAAAAAAAAAAAAGACTGAGTTTTTCATCAGCACAAGAGGATAATTTTTTTTTTCTGTCTTTTAAAATCAGAAGTACGTCTATGTCTTCTATGGTTTGGGTCACATAGTTGAACATGCATGCAGACCTTGCAGCAGGGATATAATTCTCTTGTGGATGTTATTAAGGTGAATTTTACTTTATTTTGTGAGCCAGAGACTGTTCTCAATGTCAATAACTTAATGACAAATGAATGTGAATGATGAATGTCAAATGAAAGATCTTTTTGTTATAGCTGGCTTGGCTTATTTTTATAAAAGCATCTAAAAAATAAAAATCAAGAAGGATGTAAGTATGTGCTCCTTTCCTTGGGATGCATCATATAAGCCCTTTGCACTCTGTTGAGTGATTAAATGAAAATGACTTGGTCCAGGGAAGATGTGAAATGGATTTTTGTCACTGAGCAAGCCCATTGAAATGACTCTGTTTCACAGAGCCAGCAGCATGATGTTTTAAACAGAGCTTGTTTTGGAGCATGGGTCACTCTGGGGCAGGTTTGCTCACATAAGCTACACACAAATGTAGGCTAAAGAAAACAATAAATGTGAGCTGTCAGGAGATCTTATTAAGAATTTGCAGAAGATCTTACTCTTAAACAGGACGGAGAAAGGAAATATCTCACAATCAAAAGCTTCACTATCTTCATGGTTAGCCATTGTCCCAGCCAAAAATGTAGGACACATTTAATATAATCTCACTGTATAATGTAATCAGACTGTCTGGGGGATATCTTATGCTACTCTGATAGTCAACAATCAAGTGTGGTCAAGGACAGTCAAATTGTTTTATTGCACATAACTTGGCAAAGGCTAAGGAAAAACGTGTATGAATTTAATGGCTCAAGGCTTTTATTACTTTCCCAATAGGTGATTTTTAAAATGTACTTCCTTGCCTTCATGTCAAATGCAAAGTGAAATGGATGGCCTTAAAAATCATAAGTTGGAGAGAGAAAGAGAAAGCACAGCACTCCTCTGATGTGAGCCTGCAAATTGGTCTAAAGAGGGCCTGAAGGCCAGCAAAGAATATCCTAGAAGACTCAGGACAGCTGTAAAGCGTGGCACTACAGGACACATGTCAACTCATGTTCAACAGACCTGGTCTTGGAGGACAGGCTCATGGAAATTTCAGTAGCCAGTCAAGGAAAGACTCCTGCTCTGGTGCTCTTGAGGTACTATAGATGTCCTGTCCACCTCATTTAACCTTCCTTTAATGGAGAGAAGTCCACAGGGAATGAATCAGGAAAACGAGGAATTTGCATGATTCGTATATGAGAATGAGAACAAATATTTACTTTGGGGGATAAGTAAAAAGTTTGGGGAAATGCATTCCCATTCTGTAGAACTGAAGTTTTTTTCCTAAATCATCATCAGACTGAGGATACGAGAAGCAAGCCAGAATTATTTTTTTCCCTTTGATTACAAAGCCCAGGTTACAAAGTTAGTAAAGTGAAACTTCAGTGAATTAGTTAATCTTTATTACAATTCTGTTAGCACAAATGAAATAGAAATAATGTTGATCCTAGATTTGGAAATAATTATACACTGACCAATATCCTGAACTTTCAAAGCATTTATAAATGTTCTCTTTCATGTATGTCAGGTAGTCATACTGCTAGTAGCCAGAACAATTCTTTTGTCAACCCACAGTGTCCCCAAGTATAGAGATTATTTTGTTGGTTTGAGATGGTAAAGAGCATGACTGGCTGGAGTACAACTACCCAAGGTATGGTTTAAACAGGAGGTCATAGCTGGTATGTTACAACACCTGCATAAGTGCTACACAGTTTGTCAACTGTGAACAACCAAAACTTGATTTGAATTTCTGTTGCAAAAAGGCACAGCTCTGGTGCCCAGCCTTAGACAAGATTTGCCATTGAGTCAGTGTTGGTCAGAAAGACAGAGCTCCTCCAGTTAGAACGTGACGTGCAGAAACAACCCAGCTTTTTCAAAGACAGCTTGGTCTTTGACCAAACCCTGTGCACTTTGTAAAACTTGACAGGATCATGTTGAAGAGACTTTAATGCAGGATTTTGTGGAAGCGACCATTGACTTCAGAATATTCACAGACACATGAGGTAGGTTGGCTGATTCTGTCAGGAGATTTGTCCTGGGGGCCCTGCTGGAGATATTTCTTCTAGTGGGAACAGACAGGAACATTGAAGATTAATTTGTAGTCCAGTTTCTTTTTTTTCTAAATTATCTCTGACTTTTATCATGAGCTTGATATCTTGCATATGGTCTTCATAAATTTATACCACATAGTTAAAGATCTTTGAGGAGTTTAAGTTTAAAACAGGATTGAAATATTTTAAAGGACTTTATAATGACACACTGGAAGCACAGCAAATCCCTTGATAGCCTAAATGGATGGAAACATTCTAGAGTACAAATGAGTTAGAGATTAATTCATGGGACCTTGTACAGGCTTGGGGAATTCTATGTGTTGGAAATAGTTCCACAGCACAAGCAGTCTGCTGGACAGTGGAAACCTCCTCTCAGCCTCTCCTCACTCCCCAGAATGTGTTTAGGAGAAGGAATCTTTCTTCCTTCACTGTCCTCCCCATTGCAGCCATTTTATTGTCAAAGAGGTTGAAGAAGTTGAAGGACATTCCTCTGTGTACTGCAAGTTATGGAAAACGTGTCATAATACAAATTCAGAACCCAGGAAAAAGACTGGGTCACATTTAAAAGACTGCAGACTAAAAGTGGCTTAATGCAGCTGGCCATATAAAGAGGGTTTAGGATTACGCATCTGCTGGGACCAAAATGACCAAAATGCCTCATTGTAGTTAGAACCAGGAAAGCTTGGTATATCCTTAAATACCCACTGAAATTAAATCAGGATTTGGAAGCAGGTTTTCATCTTCTATTTGAAAGAACAACTTGTAGTAAACAGGATATTTTTAGAATCAAAAAGAACCTCTATAAGGTGTCATTGCTGGAGAATCTTCAAGTGTCCTCCACTCTCCTTTTTATTTCTAACAGAAAGGACAGCAGGACTGAGGATTCAGGGATCATTCAGATGCCTTCTCTTCCTCCGAATGATTAGCAAGAGCTGAAACTGGTATTTCCCCTAGGGAATAAGATTTTTATTTATGTATTTGTTATTATGTCTGTAGATGAAGTCTGTGAAGTAGCTCTTACCTTTCCCCGTACTTCCTTTGATTGAACCAAATACATCCTCTTGCAGAGGCTCCAGGCTAAGAAAGTCCATGTACTGCTGAGCTTTTGGCACATTGTGATGGGTTCACTTTTGTGGTGGGTTAGCTTTGGCAAACACCCAAATTTCCATCCAGCTGCTCACTCATAACCCCTCTCAGTGAGGCATGGGAAGAAAATAGGACGAGAAAGCTCATAGGTCAACATAAAAACAGGGAGACTGCTCACCAGTTACTGTTGTAGGCAATGCAGACTTGACTTGAAGAAAGTTGATTTAATTTATTGCCAATTGGAATAGAATCTGGCTGTATGACACAGCGAAATACAAAGATATATCCTCCCATCCCCTTCCCTTCTCTCCCCTCCTTTCTCCTCTCCAGACTCCTGTACATGCTCCCCAGGTGGTGCAGGGGCAGGGGGGCAGTTATGGTCAGAATGTAGAGGCTTAGCGATTTCTCTGTCCTGCTGTTTTCCTCTCACACTTTCCCTGTGCTCTGATGCTCTGATGCTCTGACTCTCCTTATAGTCTGCAGTCCCTCAGGAAATATCTATTGTTTCCTGGGCTCTCCATGGGCTGCAGTTCCTTCAGGTGTACCTGCCCCTCCTCTGACCTTGATGTTCCCTCTGCTGTTTCTCATTCCTTTTAGTTCTCCTCTCTCTCTGTGTTACCTTATCACAGCAGGACCACCTGATGGGCTCAGTCTGTGTCCTGCAGTGGGTCTGGTGGAGTCAGCTAGTGTGTGCTGTGTCTGCCATGGGACAGCTCCTCATCTCTGCGCTCAGACTCACCCCTGCAGTCCTGCCTCTGCCAACAACTTGCTGTGGCCACGCAGCACAACTTTGCAGCTAGGAAAGTGAGGCAAATGTGTGTCTGTTCTGACCAGTAAGCTTTGGAAAATGGACAGTTTTGCTCACTGCACTCTGACTATTCAAGATTTCTTTATGATAAACAGGAGAGCTTTTTTTTTGCTACTGGTAACTAGGTCTAATTTTTTTAACTGTCCTCTTCAATTCAAAGTCTGCAATGACTTACCCAGCCTGCACCCCTCGTCCTACTGTGTTCCAGGAGAGCTTTTGTTTGTGCTGGAGCCATGGGGATTTGGGCAGATGGCACATAGCTGGACTTCTGGGCATTCCTATCTGAAAGCACACCCTGCTTTTCCTACTAAAAAAAGATACAGAGCTCTTTCCTAAAACAGTGTTGCCCAGGCACCCTTGGGTGATTGCTGTAGTTTCTTCATGAATACCGCTTTGTGAGCACTAACCTTCTACCCAGACTGTGCTGGATCTATTCGAGTAGTGGAAGAACAACTGGCAGAGAGCTGATGAAAGAAGTGAGGTGGGCATAGGAGCTCCTGCCTCACCGTTATCTTTGTGAAGATTAAACGTGCAAGGGTGCGAATCATCTTCTATGTAAAGGTCTGAAAAGGCTCTCAGAGCTCAGTATTTTTAGCTCTTTAACAGATTATCTCTTTTATTTTTAGAGGTAACAATAGCTCTTAAGAGGGAAACAAAAGCCTCATTAGTTTTAGAATTTCCAACAAACTCAATAAGGCATTGAGGAGATTTTTTTTTTCCACAGGAAACCGAAGTGTTGCATAAAGGATGTTGTGAAAAACAAGGGAAAACCTCCACTTAGGGAGTCTCTGTGCTCATGATATACAAGTATAAGCAGCCTTGGTATGCCATGGAGCAGCTCAGGAGCACACTGTGCCCCAGCCAACACAGCAGCAGCCTCTCTGCTGGGGTGAGGGCAGTGTCAGAGGCCACAGAGGAATAGATGAGCCAAGCTGAAGCCTCTCTTCTTGGGCAGATAGAGTTAAAGGGCCACAACGGCCAGGCCTTACTGTGCCTGGGCTGACCACCCCTTACCAAGGGCTCGTGTAACTAGGACAGAAACCATACAGGGGGTCACTAGACTTCTGCTGCTTGAGGTTCTCAAGAATGTTACTGCAGCTGGCAGAGTGGTCTCAGGAGGTCTCACATGTCCCACCCATATACTAAAAAAATGTGACTACATTTCTAGTTTGGTCAAAATCAAATATCAATATGAAGGTGTTGGAGATATTGGTTGAAATTTTTTCCCCAGTCAAGGCCTTGCTAAGGGGATTTCATCTCCTTACTCTCCTCTAACACTCCTTCTGTTCTTTTTTTTATGCTTATCTCATCTAGATTTTTGTTGTTGTTGTTTATTTTGACAGCTATTCATGGTATTATTTCTTTGAGTGATTTCCCCTGTAGGACATGATAAATTCAACCACTTTCTTGCAGATTCCCTGTAGCAGGAAACTGGATCTCCACCATGATGGTGTTTGCGAATGAAAGTACTTTTTTTTTTTTTTAAGTAAAAGCCTCTGTGTTGAAGCTAAACTTTTGATGAAGCTCATTGTTGATGCATGATGCTCGTCCTGAGTGCATCAGTAAATTGAGTGGCTTCTCCAAGAGAGAACGCTTGGGACAGAGAGGACCGGGTGCCTTGGAGTCCGCTCAGGAACACTGCCTTTCCATGTGGCATTTTGCTTTTCCTGTTTGGGAAATGCTTTTTTCCAGGAGCTCCATCTGCGCACTTGCCATCACTGAGTTACTGCTGAAATCTTCTCCCTTTGCATTTTCTGTAAAGTGCAAAAGAGAAAGAAAAGAAGCATAAAAACATATATTGGAATTATACTGAGCACATTTCTTTTGAAACTATAATTTATAAAAATGAGTACATACAATTTTGCAATTATAAATATGTGAAATAAATGCATTAGTTAAGAAGTTAAGCTTTCAGAGGGGCTAATTATTAACCAAATGCATTTTACAGTGTTTTAACGACCACTTTTTCACATCATGTTAATATCCATTAGCTATATTCATACTAGTAATGCTAACATTGAGCAAAGCCATTAGTTAGCTACAAAGTCAATAATGGATGATACTGATTCCAAGCCTCCTACACTAAAAGCTACATACAGGGTTTTTTTTGTAGAGTGGGAAAGTTAACCTGAGTTTTCACTTGGATATTGTCAATGAAGCTGTTTATACTGATTACACAGATAAATGTGGAGTCAGTTATTGAGGGCCTATGAGCAAAATACTAATCTGCCTCTGTCTACTCAGAAGCAGAAATTGGCTTCAAAGTGAATTGCCCTGCCTCCAGAGGAAGGCTCAGACTATTTCTCTTCATGGACTTTATCTCAGCTGCCTTGTAGAGAGAACTCCTTAATTAGTAATTTCTCATTAAGAAGTTTCAGCAACACTTCTTAGACAAGATGTTTTTAAACATAACTCTGGAATATTTCATTTGCTACATTATCTGAATGTATTTTCAGACAGTTTATCCTGTTATTCTTTCTCTCAAAAACATTCGCTATTATTTTGTCAAATCTCTCTGTAAGATGTAATCATCGTTTGGGTGGTGGATTGAACCAGGAATGGTTATGTAGAGAAATTCTAGTTGAAGTTGCACTATATGTGTGCTACATTTTGCTCCTTGCTTTGGGAAAACTTTTATAAGATTATTTGCAAGTAAAATATTTCGTCATACTAATATCAGGAGCATTTTATGCTACTTGTAAAATGTGTGCATTGTTTTAGAGGCTGGATTGTAAAACTAACCATATATCTTGTAAATTAACAGAAAGAAGAAGCCTCAGTGGTTGTCTCAGATATTACGCATACAGATTTTAGTAATAGGGTGTCTCTGTTTAAATCTTAATTTATTTAGCCACAATATCTATTCTAGCTTAAGGCTTACAAAACGCAAATATTGGAAACTTCTTTAATACGGAACATACACACAGACATTTGACTTCCAGCTTGGTATCTTTCATCTGCTTCATCTTCTTTTGGAGGGTGTTAACTTCTGGGAGTAAGCTACTCTTGGCTGTAAAAATGAACCCTTACTCCATGTGTTCATGAAATGGATTGAGTTCACTGTGGTGCTGATTTACTGTAACCAGATGCAAGATTGATGCATGCAGGAGAAACCATTCCACATATCTCATCTGTCTCTGGAACTACCACTTTAATCTCTTTATTAGTTTGATTGTTCTCTAACAAACCAACAAATACCTCCAGAGCAGGTGAGATTACTCTTTCAGTGAAAGACCCAGATGGGATGAGCAGAGTTATTGTGGACAGGACAGATTAAAATGTCTCAACTTAGTGTAAGCATCAGCAGAAATGGGTTTGGGACAAAGCTCCTTTGTCTTCTTATTCTTACAGCAGAGGAAAGCCAGACAACAAGAAAAATAGAGTGGAAGGTTAGCAAAAGAGTCCATGCTGTATCCTCTTCCTGTGATCCTGATGCTGTTTCTTTGTCCTCCTTCACACCATGATGTGAAGACTGACCTATGGTGGGACTTTTGCTGAGGCATGGATTTGGGGCTAGGAGGCCCCATAAGGAAGATAAAAACATTATGCAGCACAATTAGAAAGCTGAAGCCCAAAAGAGGTCTGTGGAGGATCATGGAGTGATTCCTCACCAAAGTGAACTGAATCAGAACTCCATTTAAATCAGGCAGATTAAAACCTGTTTGGAGGAGATCAGAAGTGGGTCCTGTGTGGGAAAACACAAAGCAGTTTAGATAATTTTGTGGAGAGTAGGGAGCAGCAAAAAGTAATATCCTACCTGACAGATATCTTGATAACCTGGAAAACTAGGTGAAAGCCAGGAATGTAAACATCCTGTCTCAGAAAACAAAAAAAAAACCCCAGACAAACTCTTGACATTTAAGGAATACCCAATCTCCTAATGAAAGAAATAATAAAGACGACCTAACACATCTGAATAGTGCTTGAAGGGATTCCCCAGGGAAGGAAGAGCATGCATAAGAGCAATCCTCCTGTGGTGCTGGGGAGGAAGGGACTACAGGCTTGGGAAGCCAACCTGGAGGAATCGGACAGAATAACAATGAAAACTTTTTATTTCATCCTGTGAAATCAGTGGCCTGGATTTATCTCAGTTATCAGAGCATGGTTCTAATAACATCAAGGTTTTGGGTTCAGTCCCTGTGTGGGCCATTTACTTAAGAGTTGGGCTTGAGGATTCTTGGGCATCCCTTCCAACTCAGGCTATTCTGCGAATCTGTGAAAAATTTATTCACAAAAAATGCTCCTACAGAAAAAGGAGGACGGGTTGGGTATTAATCTTCTGCAGATCAGGGAAATAGTTTGGAAACAGAGGGCAAACTCCTGGGGTTTGGATTCTAGAAACAAATTCCTCTTTCAGAAAAAAAAAACAAAAACCAAAAAACAAAAAACAAAAACCAAAAAAACCCCTGAATTGGGTTTAGTCCATGGTACTGCCATTTGGGGACCAACTGTAATCTGTTTAGGCCCATATTCTGCATTTACAAGTACTAGAATCAAATGCTGACAGCTCTCACTAGTGCATAATTAAATTCTTACTCCCAGTTGAAGTCATTGGCAAAACTTTCACTGACTTCAATACTGCTGGATTAAGCTTTCACTGAATGTCATGAGAATTTGAAAAGCAAAATCAATCCAGATTTTGCAAACAGTCCCTTGTCTTTATTGTGCATCAAACCAAAACCATAAAGTAAAAAAACCCAAAGACTTTACCATGAATGAAATAAGAATAAGGAATCATATTGGTATCCTGAATACTTTTCCAGAAGATAGGCAAACTGAGTCACTTGGGGGTCCACAGTGATAATAACAATTGTGTAAGTACTGTGTAGCAAAAAATATTTCTTGGTTAGTCTTCTCTTTTTGGCACAATCCTTCTGGCAGAAATGTATACATTTATTTTGTTGTAGCTCAAGAGCTCCTGGTGAGTAATTCCTGCTCTGCAGATGGTATATGATGTAGACGATTTTTCAAGTCCAATTTCAAGCTGTAGTGCTGTGGTTTATCACAAAATGTTTTGCTGTAGTTAATGGAAAGAACTCTGAGAAGCCAGTTTACACTGTTAATTTTCAAATAAATCCAGTCACTTCCTAGGTGTATCCCTCATTATAAATTTGTAATTTAAAACCAAGGAGAAACAGGAGTGCCTGGCTGTAGAGGAAGTTCTTCCCTTCAAAGCCCCATCTACACCATGTAAGCCAAGGCTGCAGAAGTTTTGGAAACTGGTTAGACTGCAGAGATTTTTCTCAGGAAGAGTGATACAAAATAAGTATGATTCATCTTACAATAACCACCCCCCCCAAAATAACCAAACCAAAACAAAAAAAAACAACAAACCAAACCCAAAACAAATTCAATAGAACAGACTAACCTTATGTAGAAATAGCAAATGTATTCAGTCTATTAATAAACCACAGTTAGAGATGTGTGGAATGGAAGGTGACCTGAGTTTCCCTTGATGATTTAGGGGATTAGTCTGGTGCTCACTGGATAGAAGCTTGTCAATAAGCGCTGTTCCCAAACCTATGCTTTGCCATAGCAGTGACCTCTAGTCCTTGCTACAATTCCCTTAAGATCAGAAGGAAATTCTGATCAGAAGGAAATTCTGCCAGGAGAGATGAAGAGTCCATTTCTTCAGAGATGCAAAGGCTAGGAGAAAGAGTTCACCCCATTAACAGGAGTTAGTGCTCCTGCTTTGCTGTTGTTACAGCACTGTGAGAGGACTGGACTTTCCACTCTTACCAGCTGAACTATATCAGTAACACTCCATCCTTCAGTCCTGTCTTTGAGTTGTCAACATTTTTATTTGGCTTCAGTAGTGACATAATGGGCTAAGTAGGGCTCACACAGATACTGCATTTCTAGGGGGGCACCAGAATAGGTCTGCAACTGCTGTGATCACTCATCAGCATGCCAGACCTGGACTGCCCTTCTCTGGCTGAGGGCATTCTCTCCTGTCCCCCACTGCCCCAATATTCCCAGCTCCCCATCCCTTGGATAGAGGGAGTTGTCAGCTTCTGTCTTAGCCATGCCTTAGCCTCCTTTTGCCTTCTGCTCCTGCCTGTCATAGTCCAAGGATTCCAGGTACACAACTACAGTATGTAAATATGGTTATGCTTTCTGACACCTCTCATAAAACAGCATCAGCTGTATGTTGTTTATCAGTAATTTCTGATTATACCTGAAGATTGGAAAACATGTACCCAGTCAAAATGTTTTCACTTAATGTGTTTTGCCTTCTGAGATATTTTATCCTTGCTTTTATTCCTATTACATTTCCACAGTATTCTGGCAGGTCTGTTTTCTTTTTCAGAGTGTGTGAATTTTACCTATCAGATTGCACTGGAGAAGAAAACATTTATTTTCAAATGTTTATGGAAATAACATAATAATGCTATTATCTACACTCTTGATTACCGGGCTTATCTCATATACATACAGATCCTCCAGATAGGCAGATTAAATGATCAGAAGGTTCTTAGTGGGCCCCAGGCTCAGAGCGTACACTAAAGAGGATCAAGCCTGCTTTAATTCATGTGCTGCTTTGCTAATGCTCCTGCTCTTTCTCAGGAGAATTTCTGAAATATATTTTCTGGGGCGCGGCCCCATTGAGTTGGGTAGACAGTCTTTGGCTTTACTGGGCAATGAACTGGGGCTGACTTGGAGCAATAACGTGTAAAGAAACATGTATTTTGCTCATCTGGGTCTAGAGCCATCTCAGCCTTTCACATGTGTTGGCAGACATTGAGTATCTTGTTCTTACTTGCTTCATGTTGCTAACAAATGCCTCTAGAATCTAGTGAGCATGCCTCTTTGTAGCCATCCACAAATCCAAGGTGTTGGAGGGAGCATAGGAGGGGGCCAGCTGTGTCCCTTAGAGAAAGAAAGGAAGTGGAACTAAAGACTTTTGCTAACTGATTGAACAGTTTTTAGGCAGGCAATGGGACTTGCTTATAAAGAAAGTTTCTGAGAAGCTGACATTTCTCCATGGCCCAGCTAGCATGTAGCAATTTGAACGATGAATGTAGGAAACTACCCTGTAAATATGATTTATCCACCAGCTTTTTTTTTTAAAAAAAGACATGATTGCTTTTTGACTAGAATATGTGCTCTGAATTGCTTAAGAATTTTGAGAAACTTCCTCTATAGAGCTTGAAAATACAATAACGTAGAGATGAAAGACTCCTTTAGGATTAACGATGAAGACAGAACTGAAGTGACGTCCATGTTGAAATGCCACTATCTTAAAATGTTCTTTTCCAGTTACTGTGTTTCTGAATGTGCCTGTGGCTCCCACTCTTTGTCACGTCTGCTAGTAAATATCGGAGCTAGATGACAAGAAATGCGCAGCAGTGGAGAGTGTTATGGGGTAGGAGTGAGCTCTTGACACTGAGTCTAAGAAAAAAGAAGTGGAAAAATCTTTTTACTTAGGAATATAAAATTACATGAAAATTGGGGCTCATAAAAGAGAAGCAGGCAAGAATAGATGAATAGATAAAGTGCCTTGAAAGGAACAAGGGGGGTGGATGCAACAGTTGAGGAAGGGAGATCCTGTGAATGTGGGAGAAACTTCACTGTACCTCATAAACAGAAGACTTGAGTTTAAAAATCAAGAGTAGGAAATAATTGAAAAAGGGCTCTAGAAAGTTGAGGAAGCCAAGAAGAAATGACAATAGTGTGAGTTCAGTAGCAGTGTTTTGAAAAGATTAGGCTGTAGTGATTTCATTGGGTAACATTCCTTTCCTCACTTCTCTTGTTTCACAGGGAGGAGGGTAATCTCTCATTTATTTATAACTATCCCACGTGTGAGATGAAAGTCAGAGCTGGTTATGTTTGGCTGCAGAGTCCACCACAGGTATAGGATCCTGTGAGAAATCCTTATTTGTCAGGCCTCTAATTTTATGCTCTGACAACATTATGCCATAGCAATAATCTCCCTTAAGACCCAGCTACCAACCCAGTAGCAATGCCAAGCTGCCCAGTTTAATTTAGTCTTCCATGAACACTGGCTTTCAGTGTAGGAACAGTGCTATGAAGCAGAGGTGCACTTGTATGACTACATCTGCAGAGCGAAAGCACAGCCTTCCAAAATAGCTTGTGTCTGTCCTTTGGGCGGTCTGCTTAATGGCCTCGCCCAAATAAAAGGAGAATAACATCCAAAAATATTATAATGGAGGCAGAAAGCAGTGTGTTCTCCTAAGGGCAAAGCTGAGAATGGAAAAAAAGCATTGTCGAGAAAGACCCTTCTTTCTGCTTTTAATTTCAGAAAGGCTAGTTTGGTAAAGCTTGGGCTGGATGGCTTTCAAATGCAAAACCTCCAGGCTACTTCAGGCAAACTTGATATCGTCTTTGAGTCAGACTAGTCTCTTAAAATGCAGCAGGACCAAAAAAGGACTTGTGATTAAGGAGACCACACATCCTTGGTGTCCTGGAAGCATGCCAGGGTATGAGATGATATTTCAGTCCTTTGCATTCCAAAGAATGTCCTTTTGTCCCATGAAAGGCTGACATCTTCCTGTGTCATAATGAAATGATGAGCCAGGGAGGGAGGTATCCGTCTAATGAATCAGTCTAGAGACCAGCTAGCAGGCTGCTGGTGGGGTGATTGACTGCTGCTTTTCTGGGCTCTCCAGTGAAGGGGTGCCAGTCTCTCATGCTCATTCCTGTCCTCTGGCTGCCCCCTGTTGGCTGGTCCACCACATCTGCAATGGACCTGGCATCCCCCTTGTGCGGTACTTGGAAGGCCTGGAGACAAATGAAAAGGATGCTCAAAGGACGTCGCCACTTAAATTACAGAGTCCTCTTTTTGTGTGTCCCTTAATGTGACATGAAGTATTTTGGGTCTTTTTTTGCTGTTGTTTCTGTTTTTTCTCTTGCCAAACTCTGTATGGTTTAAGTTTACAAGGGTGATGACTACACAATTAAACTTTTGGAGTGCTGTGCTGGAAGATGGTGGCTACTTTCCTTCTGCTCAGATTTACGCTCACTTCTGATTCATATTTTCTTTCAGTGGCTTTCTTGCATACAAAACCTCCTGTGCCAAAATCATTGCTAACTTTATAAGTATAAAATAGCTAAATCTGCTAAAAATTGCCCTTGTATGAAAGAGCTGCATTCAAAATTCCAGACAGGTAAACTCTTCTCAGGTTGTATTAAACATATAGAAATGTGAATTCCGGAAGTTCTACCCTCAGCTATTCAAATACGAGTTGCGCTGTGGTGGGTGGGAACTTCAACAGCCTTACTGAGGGCAGAATTGAGGCATTTCTGCTGTAAAGCAGCTGGGAAGGATGTGTCATTTTTTCTGCTACCATAACCTGTCTCCCCAGAGATCCTCCTTTAGAAGGACATGAGAACTCTCCTCCTAGGTTAGAGGGCCGTCTAGCTCAGTATGCTAGGCTGACAGGGCTCCTAGCAGATGCTTAGGGAAAGTATACAAGCACAGGGCACAATACAGCATGATCTTTCCTTTGGTGCATCCTCTTAGCATCCAGAAGCCACCTGCTATGCAGAGGCTGGATAAGGTCTGTCACTTTTATAGCCACCAATGAACTAACCCAGTGTCTAAAAGCTGCCCTGTTACTCATACATATTCACCTGTAGCCCTGCTAACTTTGTGAACTCCATGCAGCTGTAGATGCTTCTCTACCATTATTTGACTAATAGATCACGAGTAATGCAGTGAACTAGTCTCCCATTCTGGAGAAAATTCCAATTCTATTTTCTTCAGCTAAGATCCTATCATGCTTCTCTCCTTCATGCACCATGGTATGTGTGGGCAAGTCACATCCAGATGTGGATGGCAGCTGGCCTACCTCACAAGACAGCTGTGTGCAGCTGTTTTTTCAAGAGATGCCAGGTGGTCAGTCAATTCACAGGCTGTCCATATTGCTGTTAGTAATGGGCAGAAATAGTATTCAGTGAGTCCCTGCAGTGGGTAAATACATGGAGTGACTGTACTGTTTTGGCCCTTTAAGCATACAGCAGGAGCAGGAAGGACCCTCTTCATGCCTTCAATGCTGTGTGTAATGGACATCTCTCCATGAGGGATGCCAAGGTGGCTATTGTGATGCTCACAGTAACCTAGAAGTTGACCTTACCAGCCTTATCCTGTGACCACATGACACGTTATAGAAGTTAGAACGGTTTTTCAAGCTCAAGGTTTCTGGCGACCGCAGCAATTCAAGCTGCAGAACTTTCCCAGGCCTCCGATTTAAGGTGATCATGAGGTGAAATGGAGCCAACAAGAGCCAAGTAAGAACCTCCAAAGTCTCCAGATGTCATAAAGAATGTGTCCTTCCAGCAGAGAATGCATAGGAGGCGAAGAGAAGTGGGATAAGCAACAGTGCTACGGCACATTTTCTCATGAGAAGCAGAGCCCTGCTTTCCAGGCTTTCTAGGAGTCCTCTTTTGGTGGCTGTGCCAATACATTCTGCACTGCACCCCAAGACAGCTGGAGGATAAATAATCTGACCTACCTGGTAGCAATGTGAGACTACAGATTGTTCACTGCAAAAGACAAAGATCATGCTGTAAGGCAGAATTACTCTTTTGAGAGAGGAAATGGATAGAAATAGGATTCAAAGCTGATGCCCAGCAAAGGTAATGGAAAAAAAACCATGTATGCAATCTGTGAGCATGGATTCTTTAGTCCAGCATGTGCCAGTCTGCTTCATTTGCAGATGGTATATCAAGGGAGCCCCAATGGCTAGTTAGAGCAATTCCTGTACTAATGTGAACAGAGCTTTTGATTTCACGGTTTGAAATAAAATGACCCAAATATAATTACGCAAGCTTATTAATTTATTTGCTATGGGTCGGTAACCTTTCATAGACTATAGCACCAGTTACATGAAGGGCCAGGGGGATTAAAGATCGAATTTAGCAGAGTCGCATTCCTATACGGAAATTGGAAGAAACGAAGCACTAAATTGCATGTTTTATGATGATATCTTATTAAGAAACAATTAATGCCCAACTTTGAAAGCACCAAATTCATTCTGAACAAAAGCAGTACAAAAAGAACAGCCTGATGAAGGTTTGAACCGAATGATATATAATGCAAGTTATGTCTCCCTATCCAGTCCTGGAAACATGGACAAATCTTGAAAGGTACCAGCTCAGGATGGCCACTATTACATGGGCTTTCTGTCTGCAGAGGGAATTTCTAGAGTGGTGCTGGAGACATTATTGACAGATTTAGTAAAGCCAGGGTACTGCATAAAGCATGGCAGCCTATATTCCTCCTGATGACATCTGCTGCTTTGTCCTCAGGGCTCTGTGAGCATTTCAGATTTCAGTACATGGAAGTCTTAAGATCCTTCTCCTACAAAGTGGAAAGGGGGTTTTTGGACCAGACTTCTTCCATTCCCAATGCAATAGGCTGTTATCATATAAAGTGTGTGCATTGAGTGAATGACTGTGGTCTAAACACACTGCACTATATTTGGGGGCTTAAACAAGACAAAGGGCCTGTCCCACCCAAAGTCAAACAGAACAGGGATGAAAGGAGTTGGGCATTTAGTCTTGGTGCTGCCAAACACTTGTGGAATCTTTGTTGACACTCTCAGGAAACTATTATATCCTTGTGCCAGAGTGGAGGAGCCACTTGATCAGTGCATAGATCACAGGATCCATTAGGATCGCAGAACGTTCTGAGTTGGAAGGGACCCACAAGGATCATCAAGTCCAGCTCTTAAGTGAATGGCCCAGATGCTACAGTATACTTTTCTGACATGCAAAAGGTAGCCCTTCAGGCCTTCCCAGCTAGACCTAGAGGTAGTCAGGACCTTCACTTAGAACACCTCACAAGGGCACAAACTTTGGCCATTGTGAACTTGATTTGAGCCTGAGAACCAGACAGTAGGGAACTACACACTGCCTCAACTCTTCAAACTACCTCTTAAGGGCTTTTATGTTACATGGTGATACAAAGCATAACTTTGTGTTTTTTCCTGCAAAACTGTCTTGAGATGTGTGACGGAAAATCAAGGGAGAAAACTTTCCAGCAGGGATAAAAATTAAACCTCATTCATTTTTTCCATTCATTTTTCTCCTGATCTTCTCTGTTCCGTTCATGAGGAGGATACGTACAATGGCTATGCCAGTGTCAACGGTGCAGTTCACAAGTGCAGATTCATCTCAAAAGACACTTAGTACCTAAGTGACCTTCTGGTGGCCCCCATAACATGGGCCTGCTCATAAACTTAATGTTAGATAAGATGGCTAAATGTCTTTCCTCAGAAGTGGGAGCTGTGGGGTTGAACCCTTTTAGGTATAAAGAATATCAAACTGGAACTCACTGCCTGTATAAGTGTCCTAAGGTGACGAAAAAGGACGGTGCCTGAGGTGTGATAATGTTTCAGTTCCTCTTCCAGAGTTACTACTAGATTTTTTTTTTGAGCTACATATAGCCAAAGGGAGATAGCAACTTCCAAACCTCAGCATATGCATTAGCATTTACAGAATTTTTCATGCCATATACTGTAATTAGGACTAACAATGATAATGGTGATTTATCTAGCCTTTTGATGGAAAAAAGCCTTGCTGTTAAATTAAATGTCTGCCTTTTTTTTTCTTTAGAGGATCTGGACTGTTACACATGGCTGTAATGCTCTTCTAAACTGGAGTAAAGATGATGCATTTGACTTAGGCAATAAAACTGAATTCAGCAGATGATTATTTGATTGCAATTCATAGAAGTTTATTATAGAAATGTAAGAAGGAATAACAGCATCACTTTAGAAGAAGATAAAAAAAACCCCTGACCCTAATCTTCTCTCTGCACTGAAATGAAACCCAAAGTTATTCCAAATTAATTTTATAGAAGGAGTCTTATCAGGTCTCTACTCATGCTTGACATTTTACCAAGTTCTTTCCCTCCTGGTGCTTTTCTCACAGGACACAATGAAATTTAGCATTCATAAATTGCTCAGGACCTTTTGTAAAATCCCAGCCCATGATATCAGGACCTTCTTTCCTCATTCTGAAGATCTTGTTGCTGAACTCAGATCTTCCATCAGTCTCTAGCTGGGGTCTGCTTGCCATTGCATGCAAATCCCACATCTTCCAGGGCAGATAAGTTGCTGAGGATGCTTCAGCACCACAAGACACAGTGAGCAATAGGCTTTTTGACGGTGGTGATAAGGGGCATGCAGAGAAATGTGAAGACCAGTTTATGTCTGAGTGACTTCTGTGCAATATAAAATCATAAGATAGAGTCATTTATGTTGGAAAAGAGCCTTAAGAACATTGAGTCCAAACATAAACCAAACACTGCCAAGTCCACCCCTAAACCATGTCCCTAGGAGAGTACACCATATTCATTAGTAGTCATTTATCTTACTACTGTAGGTAGCACAGATAAACTAGCTTTACAATACCAAGCTCTAGTGATGCTCAGTGCAGCTGCAGCAGAATACAGCAAGGCATGGATTGCACCTTAGGCTGAAGTAGCTCACACAGATCCACGCTATCTCAGCTGCACCCATTAGGGGTATACAAGCTGCCTGGTTTAAAGCTAGTGCAGCTCTGCCTGCATGAGTGCTGTACGGCTACACAGAAAGAGTGGGAACAGGGATAGCAGCAGGCTTCGGCTAAGCATTGAGCTAAGGAATAGATGTAAGCCTTCAGTTTTCCCCTGACTCTTGAGATGTTCAGTGGTTCCTCTCAGCTTGTATGAAGGAAACGGTAGGAGCAGAAAAACTGACCCTGCTAGAGGAAGAGGTTGGCTTGGCAATGGTTAGGTTAAACGCTCACTCTCAGGAGAATGCTTAGGAGAAGCCAACTCACCATGGCTGCACGGGCTGGTAGCTTTAAAAGTGGAGTTCTTGTGTGACAGCCCTTCAACAATTCTTTCCCCTAGAACCTGCATTTGGCTGCCAAGGTACAGCTGATGTGCCGGTGCTGTTGCTCCCACAGTGCCACAGTCATAACTCTTCTTCTGTTGCATAACAGAACTCCTCATCAACACCTCACGGCTGTGGGGCCAGGATCTAATTAAAACATCATAAAGATGTCTTTGGGGAACTGGACACAAGATTATTCTGAAAGTAATGCAGTATTGCAGGAAAAATGTGACTCTGTTTACTTGTGTGTACCCAGAGCACAATTCAGGGGACCAATAAAGATTAGCCAAAACTTATAGGATCGAGTAGATGATATAGAGTGAGCCTGGTTTCATGAAAATATACATAAGAGGTGTTAATTTCCAGTATGCATTTGTGAGCAGCATTTGCTTGAATTCTACTAGAAAATAAAAATGATGCTGCCAAAATAACAGAGTGCTGAAGCCTGAGAAGGGGAAGGAGCAAAATCAGTCTACCTACTTGAAATCTTGTTTGAAACACCTTAAAAGGTCTCTGATGTCAGGTAAATGTTGTAAACAGAACTTACTTCCAAAAAATCCTAGGAACATAGTTAATGACTAATTTATCAGTTTCATTTTGCTATAAAATACCAGAGTATGAAGTGGAGAAGGACAAACTGCTACTACGGTTATCACTGTGCCTTCAGCTAGAAAATTACAAGGACTGTGTTTACTTCTGTCTCTGGTCTACTCCTGTTAAGTCAGATACATGGTATCTCCTCTATCCCTGGTTTTGAGCTTTATTCCTGAAAGACTTGATTCACCACCAGATAAATTCCACTTCATGCTGCCACAATTCCACTGATTTCAGCTAAATATAGTGAAGTTACTAGGTGATGATAGAGTAGTAACTAAAAAAAAAAAAAATCTTGTAAAAGTCTTATGGATTCTTTTTAATTTTGAATAGTTCATTTTAGTGGCTCTGGCTCTTAAGAATTAAAATGATCCAATCAACAAATTGACAACAATGCCTTTGTCACCTTTTCTGGTCTGTGTGTGTGTCAGAGAGGGAGGGGACAGGGTGGGGGGAGTCCCTGCATTATCTCTTTCCTGCCTGTCTGGGTTCCAGCTGGTCCTACTGCTCGCTGGTCCAGCAGCAGTGCTAGTTTGCTGCCCATAGCATAAGCCACTTTATTTACGGTTTTGAGCCAGAGCTGCAGACTGCCAAGGAAGGGAAGGATCTGACACTGCCTGCCATTGCTGCAAATGATGATAACTCTTGATTTCAGAGGCATCAGGCAGCTTCAGAGCCAGAGAGAATGCCTGGCCTGACAGGATTGGTTCCCGTGTGAGGAAGGACAATTTTATTCTCCCAGTATCCCTGGGCCATATACAAGGAGTTACACAAAGAAATGCTAAAGGAAAGAGAAGGTGATGCATCAGCTCTTTGGGATTAGTGATGCATTTTGTATGGCATTACTATTTTTCTTAAAGAAAAAATTGAAGAACAGTGTTTCCTTTCTACCCCAAACTAAGGTTCATGGCCAAGTTTTTAAATATACATATTCAAATCAACCATTTAGAGAACTCATAGCGTAAGCCAGTCGACCCTCTCTAAGCCACATTTCCTCTAGTCGGAAAATTCATATCTCTGGGGACAATACTCCATTTATTAGGTTCTCGGGGGAAATAAGGCATAAGAACTATAAAGATGAAGTTGGCAGCCAAGGCTTGAGGATAAAGACTTGAAAGAATCCCATCAGTTCTGGAGGGAATGTGCAAATTCCTCTAATAGACCTGTGTCATCTTTACTGGAAGCGGTTTAAACATGACTAAGATTGTGAATGTTTGGCTGTACAACTGTGCCTCTGTTTGAGGCTAACAGTGGTTTCAGTGGGTCAAATGCCTGACATAATTACTGCCCGGGTTTGGGGTGCTTGGGAGGGCTTTTCTCATCCTTCATACAACTTCTCCCACGCCACAGTTATGAATGGCTGCTTGACTTCCTCAGCACCACCAGTTCTTTGCTGACACCAGCCAAGGGACCTTCTCTGCTACATTGAATCTGAAGGATTTAAAGTGGAGGCTTTTATCAGATCTCCACTAAATGCCTTTCTGCTCCCTGCACTTTTTCATAAACCATGACTAGTCTACTTGTCTTTCATCACATAAAACTCCATTCCCAGTGCATAGATTCCTTGGGTCTCAAGCAAGTGTGCGTTCTGCAGCATTAAAACGCAAACCTCAGTATGGGACTCATGAGGGTCACGTGTCCTCTTGCTGTCATTGTCTTCCTTGGGCTTTTCACACGAATAACTGTAATGGCTTTTTCAACACTGTACAATGTAAATTTGAGCATTAAATATTATATTCACTGCTTGGATTTTGTTTTCTTCTATCTCACCTGTGGCTCATTTTCACAAGTTATTGCTTGTTGTATAAGAGATTCTGCTTCATTTTTTCCTGAATATCTTGTTGTCCTAGTTAATAGGCAATGCTAATTATGTCAGCCTAAAGAGAGGTGCATTTTTTTCTTCATATTATACACATTGCTTAACTGCATTAGGCCTGCCTCTAATCAGAAGCTGGTTTTATGTGTTCCTGAAGGAATAATGAAAAAGTGGGGTTTTTCTGTTTGTTTGGTTAATTGGTTTGATGGGGGTTTTTTAGCAAGCAGTAAGGAAAAGTTTTCTCCATCTGACAGGCTGGCTTGGATTGCATGACGTCACCTGTACAAGCAATGCTTCTTTATCCAAATTTGTAATTAATTCTATAGCCATGAGACATTAATCTGTCTGTCTGTCCATCCATCTATTCTTTGCCACAATTATTTATATTGCCCTGTTTGAAAAGGTTGCTATGAGCATTTAAGTGACATGATATCCTCACTCTACTGAGAGGGTTTGTCAGTCAAATGTGGTTGGTAGTGTGCATTGTTGTGTAGAATGTGCATGCTTGGCCTTCTCTGCAGCGCCCAATGAGGTCCCATATATTTGATACCTCATGGTCCTGCTTATTGAAAACAGTTCTAAATTTATCTGTTGATAGCATTTTCACTAAGATTTTTCATTTTTGTGTGTCTTCTTGGATCTGCAGCTGATTAGTATGCCAGAGAGTAAACAAGTCACACTTGCCTGGTCTTACCTCCCACCCTTCTGTCCCCTCTCAGGACAGATTCTTTCCAGTCTCTGCTTCTCCTGTTCCTTTTCTCTGATTTTTGTAGGAGAACAATGGACATAGAAAGAAAGAGATGGGTGACCAAACTTTCTGAGATGAAGAAAAAATCTCCATTTTTTAAATATAAGAATGGAATAAAGTGTTTTCTCCTCTGCATATGTAAAGGGAATTTGGGATCTCATCCATCCCTTGTGGAACCATAGTTTATGAACTCTGAATCTTTCTCTGGGAAGATTCCCTGAGGATGAATATGATTCTGTCACAGGAGTAAGTTTTGTTTCTAATCTTTTTTTTAAAATTAGAGTGCAACATGACGTTTGACCTTGAAATTACGCAAGGATTTCGGAGGTGATGACCATCAAAAAGTCTTACTGGCTTCATTTACAATTCTCATGCTCAAGGAACCAAACTAACTGAGATAGTCACCTAAGTCTTGAAATGTGTAACTGAAGGCACACACATTTGAAACCTCAGCTCTTGGTGTTTCCAGGTCATCAGCAAAGTTTCATCACAGAAACTCCAATACCTAGAGAATAAGTGCTTTCTCTAGATGCTTCTAATTAATTTACCACTGCAAAAGTCCACTCTCAGCACTGAAACATGGAGTAAGGGTTTGCCTGATTTTCTTTAATGTTTAAACTTTTTATAACTTTCATGAAAAAAAAAACCCATAAAGAAATGTAACAAATAAATAACGTTTAATGTTGCCACTAATTGAAAATATAAAATGCTTTTATTGTACAGTAAGACAGTGATAAAACTGACAGAATAACAGTCAGATATAAAAGATTAAAAGAAAGAGTGTCTGGTTTTGGCCAAGGACTGGCTAATTTTTTGTAGCAGCCATGAGAGGGCAGAGCCTGGAGCTGTGTGGGTGTGGGCAATACTCTGATATTATTCCATACTATCTTAAGTCATTGCCAGGAGCTGCAGGGAAAGAGACTCTTTTGCTTCGAGGAAGAAAGGGTGTTCCTTTATGGTCATGGGAAAGTGTGGTGGGCAAAGGGTCTGTCCACCATTTTTTTCCATCACCCCAGGCTTGGTGAGCATTTTGTGTGTAACTCACCCTCTCTTCGTACATTTTTGTTACTAGTATGTTGCTGTTATTGTTCATTTTCTTATCTCACTGCTGTTTCCAGTAAATTGTTCCTATCTCGACTCAGGATCTCTGCCTTTTCTCTCTCTCTGAAGCTGAGAGGGGCTCATGTTTGTTTGTTTGTTTTTTTTAGTGGTAGTACTAAATTGGGGAATACCATTCCAAAATCATGAAGAGAAAACATGACAAATCTCGATTTGGTGAAATGTCATGGTAATCTCTAAATAATGTGACAAATATTATATTAACACATTGGATTGCTCTTTTTGTTTTTATGTGAAATTATTACCCCTGGAATCCTGCTGACCTCCTGCCAGAACTAATCATAGGTATAGGATGCTGGAAATCTGGTGTATGTTGTGAGAAGGGATTTTATGAATGATGTCTCCAGCTGTAAAAGAAAAACAGAGAAACAGCCAAGGCAGCTGAAAAACTGTTGCTTGTCTTGTGTTAACTGATTCTTCTTGAAGTTTTGTCCATGCAGTTTCCACCTTCAGAGCATGTCTACTGGAACTTTTTTTTTTGCAGTTACTTCAGTTTGGCCAATCTAGTCCTGCTACTGCCCTGGGTGTCCCTGCACTGCACTCCATTGTGTAGCACAGCCCTATGTAGAGAGTGTACCATGTGCTTGATATCTTTCTTCAGCATCAGAGTAAGCTGCCTTTCCTCAGCTTGGGATGAGTGTTCCCAAGGGAAGTGAGCATTGGGTCCCCTGGGTACTGTGAATTGTCTTCTGTGCACAAGCTTCCCCAGACAGAAGCGCCCTTCAACCCTGACCCTTCAGCCAAAAGTACCTACTGGTACCATGGGTTTAGGTCTTCATGTCCTCATGCAGGACTGAAAGACTTACAGTATTTCAGCCTGGGCTTTTTGCCTGAGACCATTACATGGTAAACAAAAATTTCCTTTCCCTTAATCCCCACAATTTCAGTGGGCTACCAAGTCAAGATCTTTCTTCCCTGTTATTTTCATGGCTATTTACTTGTGAGCAAGGCTTCAAGTTTTAAGTACCTTAAGTTACTTTTTGCACACTGACACAATTTGATTTTGAGCAACAATGGGCAGTGCTTTCATACCCACATAGTCAAAGCTAGGCTACAGCCTGTTTGTCAGGGCACTCTCCAGCAAACTGAAGAGTGAAATCTCATCATCTTCCAGCCTTTCACCCAACATGCAAATAGTATTTTGTACTGCTGGAGATGCTGTGTATTCAGATGAATTTAGGGTTTCTAACAGGTACAGTGTGAAATCTTATCACCCAGCTTCAGTGTGCCTGAGAAATATAAGCCCTTGGCTGTTCTAATCGGCACACCCTGCCCTGGGCATGAGTAGGCTCCACAGTAGGAGCCATGGGAGACTGCTCCATGGAGCAACAGTGCCGACTGGGTTGGGGTTTTCCAGAGTCAGAGGGACTGCATCGCTCTGTGTCACCCTGGGGCAAGGGAGGAAGCCTGGTGTTTGCTCTACTCCAAAGATGAAGTGAAACTCTTGAGAGAGCAGAACTGGCTTGAGTTCTCCTTGTCTATTCATATAATATGAAACTAGACATTGTCTGTCAGTACTTGTATTGTAAATCTCTCAAGCAGAGCCAGATACCTTTGCATTCTACACAGATGCTTTGAGTTTATGTGAATAAAAGCTCCCTAAGGGGTGACCATGGCCCAGATCCGATAAAATATTCAGGTTTCTCACTTCCCATTTAAATCAATGATCAGCTATTAACCGCCAAGCATTTCAGGAGTACTCCTAGTGCCATGGAAAGATCAAAGAGGAGCAAGACCGTAACCTGGTAGTGAGATATTTGTACAAGGAATGAGGTATTTCCAGAGACCAAGACACATACAAGGTAGAAAAATAGACACACAGAAAGCAAAGAGCCATAAACTAGATTTTGGACTTATTGAAGGAATTCTGTGCATCCAGAGTATTGTCTGTGTGGACAATGACTAGAAGAAGAATGAGAACAAGAGCAATCAAGAGAAATATTACTTCTGGTTTAGTTCAATTATGTCATTCTTGCATTACCACAGAAAATCGATCTGAATGTGGATTATCCAAAGAGTTTAATTTACATTAAAGCACCAACACAGCAGCACCAATGATGATAACAGTACAAATCTGCATCTCAGATTGTTTTGAGAAACAATATAAAATACTGTAAAAATTGAAGTGGCTGGGATAACCCAAGTGTACTTGGAAGAAGCATGAAAGAAGGTTATCTAAGGAATAATATCAGAGATTTGAAGTTTATCAAAAATGAGAAGTTTCTAGAGAAAAAAGTGGAAGACTGAGCAGATGAGAGACATAAAAGCCAAGGGAGAATAGGATTTTAGGTATGTTGTGGTCACCTGAGAGAGCCAAAAGGGTGAAATATTTCACAATTATGAGATCACAAAGGTCTTTTATTTTTCTTTTTTGTGGACGGACAGAGGAGGTATTGGAAAGAGTCTAGGGCAGAAATGGAGGAAAGAACTGCTTATGTTGACTGCAAGAAGTATATTCAATAAAGCTGAAGGGGAAAAGGAGAGGGAGGGTAATGAGAGCGGGTGTTGGAGAAGCAGAGTCAAGATAATTTTTTCTTTTTTTTTTCCCTAAGAATTCCTGTGAAAGAGGAGTCAGAAGAGACTAAATTGCTGAGGAGTAAGGTATAGAGAGATTATATAGGAGTTTGTGTAATGAAGTGAAGCATCAGCAGCAGGTAGATGGGCTGTAAGAGCAGGGGAAGCATCAGTGTTTGGCTGAGAGCTGTGTTTGGCTAAGAGGAAGTAAAGTGGATGGTCCTTTCCATGGGCAAGAGAAGTCATGAAGGAGCTACAAATCTGGTAAAAACATGAGGGAACAACACAGGAAGCTGCAAACCAAGAAATCTCATTGATACTGAGACTGATGTCTCAGATGGAAGATTGAGATGAAAAGAGCCAAGAGGATCCAGAGCTAAAATTAGAGGGCAAGGCTGATGGAGAGGAGTTGCAGGGATAAGAGATTGCAAGAAGGGTTGAGGTGAAAAGAAGTATCAGCTACAGTGTTGTGTAGAGGATAAAGAATGGGAAAGGGAAGGAGGAAAGACTTAGAGGGGAAGTCAAACTTTTCCACCACAGCCAAAACCAGGAGAAAAGCCTTCTGTAAGTGAAGGCAGCCACAAACAACAGACAGAGACCTAATCTTTGCCAGAAGGAGATTTTCATAGCTCCTAATGGAAAATTGGGAATGGCTACTTCCTCAGCTCCCAGAGGGTAAAGAAAAGGAGGGAGACAGAATAAACTTGACAGTGTCTGTGAAGAACTTAGATACAAGGTGATAGAAATGTCACATAAGGAAAGAAGGTAGATTATAATCCTGAAGATTTTCTTTCCAAAACCTCATTAACCATATTCACAGCAAAGCTGTGAGAGATCGAAGCATAGAAGGAAGGTTTCAGGAGACACTACATTAAAATATACCTGCCAGGATACAGCTCTTAGAAAATCATTTTAATTTCCCCTGATCTTGTCTGGATAGAGTTCAAAAACCTTTTAAATCTTGTTTTGGCCTTCTGCCTTCCTAACTGTTTATTTCCTATGACTTTTATCCAACTCAAACTTTGGGGGCTATTTCACAGAGCTGTTTAAAATTTAGCTGAGACATTCTATTTTTCTTAGACCAATATCTTAAATGACCGGAACTCCATAATGGTATGAACCTTTCTGTGATAAGTGAAAGAAAATGGTGATGCTGGTTGCTTACTAACTGCCTGGTGTCAGACAAGACAGTCTGACCTACAGACAACCTTCAAACAGAGCTGACAGCAGATAGGACCTTCTGTCCTCCAGGCTTTTGAAACAGTTCCACATGTTTTTTTCATCTAAAATCAAGACTAAAAAAAAAAATACATAAAATTTGAAACTTCATATAGCAGTAAAGTTCTGTGAAAAATTTTGTTGTAACTTGAATTTTCAAAACATTAACCTCTACTTAGTCACACATTTACCTCCAAAACTGAATGTATGTCTCTGGACCCTTTGAGGCAGAGCAGTGCATCTGGTGCAGATGACACCTCTCAGCTTCACAGTAGAGGTTTTCCTAAGTGCCTCGGTAGGGAATTGTTGGAACATCGCAGCAGTTATGCGGAAAACCCAAGGCTGTTCGAACAGAGAAGGGCCTTCTAAACATAGCAAAATACTTTTCTGTAGGGGTTTGTGGACACAGTGGTTTTTCTAGGTGATCTTTCCTTCTCTGAGGAAAGATCACCTAGATCTAGCTTCACCTCAGAGACGTTTCTACCCAAGAAAGAGCATCTCTTCCTGTGTGGGCTCGGCTCACTTCAGCCAGGGGTGGGAGGCAGAGGAGGGCCTTGCACCAGGATCCTTGGGGCTCTAGAGACCTTGGAAGCACCTGGCCCATTATACGTAGAGCTAGAGTAGGAAATTAGAGGTCACCAAGGAAATAGCTGTGCCCTTCAGTTTTTTCTTCTTTTCTTATTTTTTTTTTTTACTATGTAGAAAAAGGCGTGAAAAGTAATTTCATTTTTCAACTCTTTACATTGACAAATCTTTTTTAAATTGTTCATTGAAACCTATTGTAGATCAGAAGAGAACTAATGAAATGGTGAAGACAGAAGACCCAAGTGGAGGGAAGCTGAGGACAGAAAACACCTCAGGCAGGCAGTTTAAAATTCCAATGGTGCTTTTCTTAACACCTATTTATCTTCAGTGGATTAAGAATTTAGGTAAATGGCACCAGGGTCAAAGAATTACCATCTCAGTCCCTGCAGTTGTGGAGACACAGAGACCACATAAGTTCTCAGTGGGCATATCCACCTGATTGATGATACTGAAACACCCATATCAATTGTAAGTCCTGCTGGTTTTTATTTTGGCTGAAATGTGTGTAAAGGAACTTTTCTGTTGGCACTGTGTGAGTTTATTGAAGCCAGTGAATTGGTTTATAGTAAACTGGAATGTTCGTATTAATGTCATTCGCACCAGCCTGCACCAGCCCAGGAAGCAAAAGATGGCTAAGGGAAGATTTCACAGTCAGTAGAGGCTCATGGGTCTTGCCATCAGGAATCATAAGCTTACCCTCCATGAGCAAAGGCACAACTCGTATCCAGGGCTGAGTGCCCCTTTGGTGGCAGTTTAACCACGGACTGGCCTAAACCACTCATGAAATCACAGCCTTCTAAGACTTTCTTTCTTTACTACATGGACAAGGTCTGAGACCTGAGGTTCTCTGCTAAAGGGAAGCAGAACAAGGTACGGTGTTGGAGCCTTTTTATGGAAAAGAAGGAGGAGGAAAAACTGTCTCAGGGAAATAAATGTCCCTCACTTTATCTGATAAGCCCGGTTAGAAATATGCTTTATGGATCATGTTTGTGACAGGAACTTTCAGAAGTACCTCAGGAGCTCAGGAGCACATATCTCCTCATCAGGTCAAAAAGCGTGTTTCGTATTTTGAGGCTGACTGCAGGTGGTTCTGCACGTGTTGATAGTTTTGAAAAAGGTAGGGTTTGTCTTTACCCTTGTAAGCTATGACATAAAGGTTTGATTTGGTTTTATCCAGATGACAGCTAATGTGGTGAAAATACCTCCCTGTTAAATCCTGTCTTGAGACAGGGAGCCTGTGTTTAGTATGAGGTAGCCACAGACCTTTCCATTTTAAGCATAAAAAGCCGTGTCTTTTACCATACACAAGAATTATTCCACAATAAAAACACCGTGTAGACAAGGATTGTAAGTTTTGCCAGATGCAAATTTACTGAAGTGAGCCTCATAGCAGGTTCAGGGCTGATCTTAGTGAATTTACCTCATGGCAAAACTACAGCACATTGCCTGTGCTGTGCTTTTACCTCTGGCTGCACAAGAATGTTGCCTGGCTGGGGGTGGGTAACAGAAAGGACCGACATAAAGGCCGTTCAGGTGCAGCCAGAAGTCTCTCCTCACGTGTTTTACAGGAAACAAAACTGTCTTGATCTCTGCTGCTATTATTGCAGCAGGATTGGGAATTTGTGCCAATTATTCATCAGCAAAATAATCTCGGTGCAACCGGGTTGCAGCTCAGGCAGAGGGTAGGAAAGCCTCCGCAAGGGGATTGCTGCTAAGACACACTTGTGTGTGCAGCACGTACATCTGCATTCTTAGACACATTAAAAACAAAAACTCTCAGCATACTGGGAACTTAGCGTGGGCTAAGCTGTAATGCTCGATCTCTGCACAATGCTGTTATCCTACAATTTTGCCTCAGGACAGGCTTAGCCAAGCCTGCATACATTTATCCGTATGAATAGCAAGTATTTCATGGAAAGCAGGAAGCAAACCAGGTGGGCTTGCTGGCCAGGGAACTCATGGTTTTATTTACATGGAGTGAGTGCATATCGAGTGCCTCGCTCCGTATTCCCTTGTTACTTACAAGTCCATCTGGTTTTTCCAAAGGCGCTTTCCAGGGCTTGTTGCTGGAATCCCGCATGTTGCTGACAACGGGGAGGTCTGGGATGGTGGGCCACACCAGTTTGAAGTATGTCAGCTTAGCTGCTGTTCACCCGCTACCATGGGTAAATGCACTCAGGAGCCTTCTCCCTCTTTCACTTCTCCACTATTTTTTTCCCCCTTTTGGTCATAGACAGAGGAGCCTTTCAAAGCTTTTGATAAACTTATGTAATTGGGTATGTTTTCCAAAGCACGTCTCTGTTCTTTCCGAGGGCTTAGCTAAGAACATTATTCCAATTCTTCTCTAGGCCTTCAAAAGTGCCGATCCTTTCAAACATGTGCAGTGTGAAGGATTACAAATTTGTTTTTCAAAGGACCCCAAATCCCTGCTGCTTTCATCAGTTCCCCTCCTTGTGCTCCCAGTTTTCTCCCCTCACCACAGTCTCATAGCCCCCGCTCTGAGCTGCAGGATGCTGACACTCCCTCTTCTCCTGTCCCTCCACCTTTCACTTTTTCTTCTCCTTTTCAGCTCCCCCCACTGCCCATACTCCCCAATATTTTTTTTCTATATGAAACAAAAGTGTAGAGAAGCATTGCCATGGCAGCAATGCCTCAGCGGGCCCTCCCCTCCGTGTGCATGCGAGCTCTAAACTTTTAAAATAATGGCCTGAAAAGAACAGGAAGGGGACAGCTTGAGGCGGAGAAAAAGAGTGAGGGAGAGTGCAAAAGCAATGAAAAGTGGGACAAAACCATTGGAAATGCATTCAGGCTGACATCACCACCCTTTCCCACAGTGGTCATTCACTTCGGAGGCTCCAGTGTCCATTCACTGTCTTAAAGCTAGCTTTCTAGAGCCCTGGGAGACCATCTTTCCCGGCCTGAATGCCTTTTTTGTTGTGAAACAGTGAACTGTTTCTGAAACCCTGCATAAAGGGCTGAGTAATTCACTGCAGTTGCCAGGAAGTCTGAGCCACTTGTGAGCTAACAATAGTTAACTTTATCTGCCGGCCCGAGCCCCCCTTCCAGCTGTAGGTCCTGAATTCTAATAAGGGCTTTACTCATGCCTCTGAGGTTATGGTAATATTTTATACATCTTTTTTCATTAAGACACAGTCATAGCTACTGTTGAGGCACCGGAGGCAAGTGCTGTCAAATGACGTGGGGTGGGGGGGAAAGGAGGGAAAAGAAAGAAAATAGCTTTTTATATCAGGCAGGCAGTTTGGCCATTTTATACTAGAAATTTAAACTTTGTTTGGGCAAAACCAGAGATCATAATTTTTAAAAATTCACATTACAAACCCCAGTGTCAAGCAAGACCTTATAATTGTTTTCTAGCCGTGAAACAACCTCAGCTTTTTATAATTTGGGCTTGCTGATTTTATTTTTTGCTCTCCTTTTTCTCCATTCCTGCACTGCAGGCATGATGGTGACAACTGAGTGAATCATGAAGGAAATAGATGAATTTGTTTGGGTTTCCCTTTTAATCCGGATTTGGATGTTGATGCGCAGAAAAATTCTTCACAGTGACAGCACAGCTGTGTATAAGCAGTGACACAAAACAGTGATTCACGCAGTGGTTCTGCAGTGCCGATAACAACAGTGTGTCTTTGAAAGATGTGGATCACCAGTTTTTTTCTTTACCTTCTGAACTAGTTGCTTTCTTGAGAACTGAAAAAATCAAGTGTAAAGGGAGTTCTAAATTGTCCCTGTGGCCTCCAGTGTTTTGAAAAATATTGCTTATTCCCCACTTTTAAGCAAATGATCACTCAGAGTGGAATTTATTTCAGAGCATCACGGTGACCATTCCTGTTCAAGGGAAAAGACAGCACAGCTTGAACAACTCTTCCATGTCTTTGGTGTCTATGCCTTACTTGCGATGCCTTGAGAAACAGCATTAGAAACGCCTGAATGAAAATAAAAGCACATATTTCAAAGTTCCACTCAATGCTTTATTAATGTTTATAAAAAGTGATTGAAAGCCGCATACAGGCTTTGTAAAACTAAACCACAGAAATGTACCTGATGTACTCCCCTATCACAGCAACACTTTTTCTTCATCTGTACTCATGACACCAACTGATGCCAGTGGGAGCTGCATGTGTTGTGGATGAGGTCACTGCAGGGTCACTGCATAGTAAATAAGTTGCTTGGCTTTTTGGGTAAGTTCAAGTATTGAATCGCTTTCATATCTTCTCTCCAAGTGACCTTTACCAGGGGGGAATACCATGCTCTGATGGAGTGACCGATTTGAACTGGCCCTTTTGCTGTCTAACAGCAATGACTTCTGAACTTCGCTGTGGGTTTGTCTTGCAGAGAATGAAAAGCTGCTTTCGGTGGGTGGAGGCTCACAAACCATGTGTTGTGTGTGTGCAGACACACAGGTGTGCATACATCCCCCCCTCCCCAAAACCTCTCTTTTTTTCCCTAATCCAGATGAACTGTGAGAGCAGTCAGATATCAGAATTAACAGAGCCCACAGGTAGCACGCAGAGGGGAGAGCAGGGATGCAGGAGAGAGGTTTTACAAAAGGCTTTTATTAATAGTGAACTAACTGTAAAGTCATCAAAGCTATCCCCATGGTCCTGACTGAAAGCTCTGATCTACTGGTAGTGTGGCTTTCTCTCAGCATGGACTGCTTCTGCTCTTGAGCTGAAACATGTGAGCTGAAGCTGACTGTGTTGCATTTTGACAACCCATTTAAATAAAATTAATCTATTTGCTAATCCTTTGCAGGGAGGAAGTACAAATTAGAGGGACTAAGAGCACATGATGGAGAGAAAAGGAATCCAGCTTTCTAATTTACAGTGACCTTCAGGATTCACCATAAACCTTTACCATCCACAAATGAATATTTCATCTCATTCTGGAGATAAGTTTTGAAGCATGAAAAAATCTGTCCACTTTTTTACATGCCCAAATGCAGACCAAACACTTTTGAAAGTCGTGACCTGTGATCTGGACTTAAAATTTGTCCCTTAATTTATTAATTTGTCAGATGTGTCTGTATGATGCAATCCCTCTCTAATCATCTCCTCCCTTTCAGAGCCATGTAAACACTCCAGGCAACTACATGCCTCAACTAGATGCAACATGATTTCATTCTCTCTCTTCACTGGTCTATCTACCCACCAAAAAGTGCAATATTGAAGAATCACCATCAAATTTAGGTGTAATAGGATGCCAGGAAAAAGCCAAAACAAACCCTGAAAAAAATACAGTAGCACTCCTGTATTTCAAATTGATAGGCATGATTTCTTCTGGAAAAAGATAGTGACTGAGAATTTTTTTAAAAATTTTTTTGATAACCAGGTCAAATATTTTACACCCTGTGTTGTGAAACCTCAAAACCTCAGCTGTGGAGTTACCTGGGATGGAATGTCTCTGGGCTTTTATGTTTTACTTGTGTTTTCAAGTTCCATAAATCAGTGTCTTTCATTTCAGTGCCCTATTCGGCCCCTTTTGGCTCCTAACGCTTTGTCCCCTGCTTTTAGTGACTTCTTTTTTCCTATTTCTAAGCCTGGTCTCTCTTTCCTTCTGTTCCAACAGACTCTCACTCCCAGAGTTTTCATTATTTAGCAGGATTCTTTATTGTCTTCTGCCACCTGGACTGCATCTCACTTGTTCTTGCTCACTCCCACTTCAAAGGCTTCTTTGTTTCCAAGCCTCTCCTGCTGGACCCGGCTTTCTGTTTTATTAGAAAGTTCCGACTCAGAAAGGCTCAGCATCCTGTGAAGGACCATCTTAGCTCCTGGTAAGGGTGTTCTACAGCCCTAGAACTGCTCAGAGTTACCTTGGAATCCAAAACTCTGGGGAGAACAAATAGCTAACAGCCCACTCAGAGCTTGGCTCCTCTGACAGCCTCTGTTTTGGAAGCAGAGAGGTTGCAGGTTTGCCTTTCCATGGGACTCCTGTGTGACAAGATCCAACATCTCTCCACCCACCTGTGGTTTGGGGACAGCATGGAGGTGAGCTGTAAGAACAGACTTATTTTTCTGGCACTGCTGCTCCATCAAGCTTCAATGGCTCCCCAGGCTTTTCTACATCTGGCTTAAGAGAAATGGACTGTGAGCCAGAAAAGGCAGGAGAACCTTAGCAATAGTACTTGGCACCGAGAGCCACAACATTCCTCCTCACTCTCTTCCTCATACAAGGAAAAGCAAGTGTCATGAAAGCTTTAAAGAGAGTTTTATACATGAATAAAGGAATGTTTCGCCCCATGACAGTTCTTAGCTAGAACCCCTCCTACAAGGAGAGCTGAGGCAGGAGGAAAGGCTTTTCCTCTTTTTAGGTCTTTAGAGAGTAAATATTCTAAAATAAAACTGCATAAGAGACAGTAAAGCCAGTGAAAGTCTCTGTTATATCCAGCATTAGCATACCAAAGTCACCGGCATGAGCCCAGCATGTGGAGTTTGCGTGTTCATTAGCTGGATTGCTCTGTTTTGATGGTGCACTGGTTTAGCACTGATGTAACACCTTCACAGTCAAACACTGTGAGCCTGGTTTGAAAGACTGTAAGCATTTCCTTCAGGTGGCCAGGCAAGCAAAGCGAAATGAAAGCTGCTGGTGGGTGACAGGAATAAAAATACAGGATAAGAGAGTGCGATATTTCTCAGAGCCACACTGGGAACGCTGCAGGAATCCTAAAGAACACATCCAAGCTGAAAGGAGAGAGGAAGAATTTTGGCTGGAGGTTGTGCAAACAATTACTGTGAAGACACCAAGAGCAGGCCCTCCTCTTGTTTTTTGGTTTTTTAATGGCTCAGGGAATAAATTTGGCAACTCGTTTTTCTAGTTTTTAATGCTCTGTGAAACACAACCAGAAAACTTGATGGAAAATGCCACTTAATAATTGAGCCATTGGTTCTTCATTCAGAAACCTGATGTTTGCCCAGCTATTCTCTCAATTCATCTTTGCCAGTGAAGTTTAATTTCAACTGCATGTGTGTCTTTATCCTTTCTGAAGCAGGAAATATTAATCACTAGATCTGATTGGTCTCACTGCTGCTTACCCCAGGGCAGCATTTTCGCTTATGAAAACTAGTGTCAGTTGACACTGTCATCCACATGGCTTGATGACAGAGCTGAAGACAGGCTATTTCCATTTCAACTAGACAATAAAGCAGAGAAGCTGAGAAATGCTGAGGTAGGGCAGATTTCAGCAGGGAGGTTTTATGAAATGAAGTTTCCCATTGGCCTCATACCCACCCTATCACTGGAAATGGAGCTGCCTCTGCTTATCCTCTTAATGTTTTAATTAAGAGATGTCATCAAAAGACAGAAGAAGACTGTGCAGCCAACTGAGAAAATTAAGAGGGAAAAGGCTTATTGTTATATAAATGTCCTTTCCTCCCACTTTTGCAGAGCTGTTGTTGATCCTTTCAAAGCAGTCTCCCTTCAAGAAAAGAAGATGCTGTTAGCTGGAATTGTACAAAGAAGAAATTACAACAGTTAGTCTTTTATGTTAATATTTTAGTCCATTAATGCTATTATTACTTATCTAGCACAAACTGAATGCTAGAGGCTTTTCAGATAGCAAACTCCGTGTCCCAGTGTATAGTGTACGGGTGATATATGCAAGAGGATGTGTGAGTTGGCATCTAATTAGGTGCTGGCATGTACCTGAGGAGATGGGCACTGGGCTCCTAGCTCTGCAGCACAGGGGTAAGCCAGCCTGAACAAGCTTTTTAAAGTTGCTCCGCTCTCAGCTTTGAGGTACGAGGCCTGATCTCTTCTCTGTGCATTCCTTTCCTTGCTGGTAAAAGAGAAGCTACAATGCTTTGTCGCTGTGTCTTTAGATTTCAGAAGGTGTCACGAAACGTAACTTCCCATGTAGATAAGGACTACTTAGCATACTGAGACATGCTCTCATTAAAGGCCTTCATGCACTGCTACAGCATGATACCTCAATAAATGCATTTCTTTCTCTGCCAGAACACCTTTTGATTTTCTGTGCTCAGTTCCACAAACAAGCACTGAAATTTCACCTGTATTTTTAATGAGTTTGCTCCATTCCTCCTTTTATTTTTTTTTTATTTGAAGGATGAATATTTTAAATGAAACAGAAAAGGAAAGGGGCAAGCCAAGTAGAGGGGCAAGGCTTACAATGCTTAGGAAGAAGTTTATTGTAATTTCCTCCATTTTCCCCCTCATGTGCTTCCTTGGAGAGAAATTTGAATGGAAAATCAGGCAGAGTTGATTCTCAATCTCTCTGGTTACCACTGTGGAGGAAAACTCATTACACCTAATTGCCTAAGCAATTGCCTAAGCAGGTAATGCCTTCTGCTCTCAATATATAGGATTTTCTAAGCTGTAGCACTCACCTGTCCTCTAAACAAAATCTCTGAAAACTAGAGATGAATGGTTGACCTGGTCCAGCGGGTCTTCACCATTTGGCAAGGGGGGACTGAGGTTAAGCACCTCCACAGGGTTACTGCCACACATTCATGCTTCAGAGAGACCCCCTTCAACAGAAGCAGCAGGTTAAAAACAGGGCAGAAAGGGAGAAGGAGCTGTGTTTCTTCTGAGCCTTCCTACCTGCCCAAGTCTTGCACATGCCAACACAGAGGTGACACAAGAGCAGCAGGAGTGGACTCCTCTTTGCTTTTTGAGGGGGATCAGGGCTGGTCCTGATGAACGGGAAAGAGCCTTTCCAAGTGCCCTGAGGCATCCCCTGGCTTCACAGACAGCCAAATGCTAAATAGGGATGTGTTCAATTTTGAGTTTCACACAGCCCTTTCTGAAGCTGAATCCCTGCATGACATTGTGCTATAAACTCTGACATGAAAGACCCTGAGACCCAAGGTCCTCTGTGCAGTTCAGGGTTTGGTTTAGCTCAAACAAACAAACAAACAAACATGTTTGGTTTGGGACACCTGCCTATGGCTGAACCATATTATAGTTTTGGCCCAGTATCTCTGACTGCAAACTCATCTTCCTTTATATGCAGGCTGATGGTTGTGTGTACACACAGGCAAATGCAGAGAAGCCTCTGGGGAAAGCGAGCAGTCAAGTGGGGAATTCTGCATGTTGGGAGCCCACACAGAGCCCAGCCAATGAATAAATAAAGGAGTGCTGGCTTCTGACTGTGCCAATTTCTTAACCTTTGGGATCATTAACGACTTCTCTCTTCCACTGGAAAAAAAAAAAAAAAAGCCAGCAGTTCCTGTATTTTTCTGAGACACAAGCAAAGCATTTAGCACCACAAATAAGCTCATAATTTGACAGGCAAAATGCCCAGAAAAGTGAAAGCAGATTTCTCCCTCCAAGTCTCTGAATATCTTAGTGATCCTTTACTTGGTTTTCAAAGGCTGTTTCCTTTTTGTTTAATCACAGGTTTGGGTCAAGCCACTCTTCAAAATATCATGCCCTGTCCATGTGCATTTTCTTAACCTTAAGTATGTTCACAGTTTCCTGCTTTGCCAGCAAAAACAGACACCACACAGAAATGCCTGCACATGTCCACAGCAGTTGCTGAGTAGGTCTCATTTTAAATTTACCTACCATCCATCCACGTATTTTTTTCCCTTTTGCATGAAGCCAGCATCCACAGAGTTGGCATAACAAGTATTCAAGAAGCTATATTTGCTGTGAAACTCAGCAAAGGGAGTTAGCTACAGTATGTGAACAATAACTTTAGATGGCAGGTCTAAAGAGCTGAGGCTGATAAAGGCCACAGCCAGGTGGAATGTTCAAACCTTTTGGAAAGGGAGTAATGCTGTGTCTTTCCCAAGCGACTTCCAGCCAAGGAGCCCAGTAGATTCTCAAAAGGGCTGAGGAAGCAGGTGGCACCTTGGTGTAGGGTTTGCCTGCCTCAGGCTCTGCGTAGGAGATAAGCCTTTGGGTGCTCTCTTGGAACTGATCTGAGAGGATTATTGTCCATTCCCAGCCCCTCTAAAGGACCAGGCTTCCCTGTCACACACAACCATCCAGTCCTGGATAAACATGATGCTTCAGCACGGTGGGTTTCCCAGTGCTTACATTATCTAGGGAGGTGGGTCAGGAAACACAATAACATAGCATGAGGCTTTGCTGCCTCATGTGTGTGACTGCTGTGTGACTGCTGCTGCATCAGAGAAAGGTGAAAGCTGCATTTACATCAAGCCACAGTAAGTGAAATTCTGACTGAGTATGGAGAAAAAAAGATCAACTTGAGAGTGGTTCAGCACTGAAAGAAGTGCCCACCAAGGCTGTGCACTTTCCATTCTTGGACAGCCAAAATTCAACTCGACAGGCCTCAGCAACCTGCTCTAAGTTTAAGTTTAGCCATGCTTGAGTGGGGTTTGGACTGGAGACCTCCAAGCCCCATACAACCTAAATTGTGCCATGATTCTATGAGAGAGAAGGACAAGATGAGCCTCCCCTTTCCACTCTTCCTCTCCCATGTCCCTTTCCCCCCTCTATACATCTTTTGGATTAGCATTTGGCTGCTTTTCTGCTAGAAAGGAAAGTTTTGAAGGTAACCCCTCACTCGACATACACACCTGGTTTTGAGGAGAAACCCACAACCCAGTGGCAATTTTATGCAAAGTTTTCAATATTAAATGACTTACTGAAGACCACGCAGTACATTGGCAGCAGAACATGACTCTGCCCTGGTAGTCTGAGCACTAATGTTTTGAAACCAGAGGATTCACACTTCCTTCCATCCTGCTGAGGAAAAGAGAAGGACATTTCTCTGGGCAGCCTGTGCGAGGAGCCTGTCACCATGGTGAAATGCCAGTTGTGATTATCCTGTGGAAACCACCTGAAATCCACGTGTAAAGTGGCAAAAACTAACCTTTAAAGTAACCCCTTCCAATCACATTAAAGCAAGAAGAATGGCATATTTAATTTTGTTTAATACTCATCGGGGAAAGAACGGACTCCAGCCTTTTCCATTAATGTTTAATAAAAACTTTATTAATTTTCTTAAATAAAGGTTTTAATGTCTCAGTTACACCTACTTCTTGGACTCCAGAGGAACTAATCTTCTTTGTTATCAGCTTTTGCATTTGCTTTTGAAATCTTAAAAAAANATTTGCTTTTGAAATTTAAAAAAAAAAAAAAAAAAAAAAGAAAAAGCTGCTTATTCCTTCTCTTTTTCTTGCCAGTGAATTCTAGAGAAGTTTTCCAGGCTGCAGGAGAAAGACATCGCTGCAGTTGGGGTAGCTGTAAGAGTAAGAGCTGCGTGCTGGTTGAGTTGCGAACAGACGCGGAGCTGTTTCCCCTGCAGCCCTCGGGAGCCCCCCAAGCCGCTTGCACACCCCACTCATTCAACGCAGAGAGGTAGCTAGCAGCACCGTGCCATAATTCATTCATTAATTAACCGTGCCCTAATGAGATGCACGGCTGGGGTGACTGCTGCAGGAGTGCTTTAGGGAGTAAAAAGTCAAGCCCTGCCACCATGGAGGCACAGCCCCATGAACGGGGCACTCGCCCCGCGGCGATGCCCGTGTGCATTCTGTGCCCCGGCTTGTGACCTGGGGTCAGTCTGGGCATCCCACACTGAGGAGAAGGGAAACCCCTCGCGCAGAGCCAGCCCTTCACCCCGGCGGGAGGCTGCGTACCCCAGGGCATCGTGCCCTGCCTGCGCTCCCGCTGCTGCCCCGCCTGCCCCCAGCGCCGGCAGCCCGGGGAGAGCTCCTGGGCAGCGCCCGCTTAGTCCCCGACACGGCCTTTGCTTAACTCAGGGGCAGAAGGGCCTCGCCGCCTGCCAGTTCTCGCCATTTATTTACTCGGGCGCAGGAGCACCTGGGCCGAAAGGCCAGAGAGGGAGGAGCGGCGGGGCTGGGGCTGCCCCCGAGCGCTGCCCGGCCGCGGCGGCACTGCCCGGATCCGCTCCGCCTTCCTGCTTCCCCAGAAAGATCTTCTCGAAATGAAGAAAAGCAGTCATGGTGGGACGCCGGCGGTAGAGGGAGGGTGGAAGGGAGATTTTTTTTTTATGTGTGTTAATTTTTTTCATTGCATAAGAATTTGTGAGCGGTTTCTTGCCGCTCTGGATTTTCTTTTTTTTTTTCACTTCCTTGAAGTTGTGAATTTCCTGAATTGTGAAAAACACAGGTCCTGACTCAGGTTTTCAGGTCAGCAACAAATTCGTGATTGTCTAAGATGAAATTGCTGTGACTTTTCCCAGGATTAGTTTGTGATATGCCACGTTCAGGGAATGCATCGCATGCACCTTAGAAGCTGAAAGATGAAGTTGAGGGAATCGTTCCGGATTTGCCTGCATGTAACAGTGGCTTATTTGGCCAAAAGCCTGGCATAAGGGAAATCACAAATGATTTCTGAAGTTGATTGTATTATTTTGTCACACAGAAAGGGGAAACTGCAGGCCCACTTCTCTTTCACGGGATGTGATTAATTCCCATTGATTTAATCACTGCTGGGGTGTGTGTCAGGCACGGATAGAGTGGGGCACGGAGGAGAGAGGACCCAATAGCAGGCAACCATTAATGATTATCTCTAATAATAAATTTTCCTCACTGGAAGTCACTAAAAGACCTTGGCTACAGGATAATGTTCCTACACCTATTTTTTCCTCCTGTAAACAACAAAACATTTTATGAACAGAGTAGGGAATATGGATTGTCACGTCAGGGCTCCAGATTACTTCACTCCTCACGGTAAAGCGCTGCAAGTCTGGGTTTGAGAGGTAGCTGGTATCATGCTGCAGGGTCTTGACACAGCAAACAAATCTCTGCGAAAATGGAGACACCTTCCCTGTGACAGGAGCGCCACTGCCTACACAGCGATTGGCAGTTTGAAAAGCCTGTGTGATCGGTCATGGGGATAAAGGACAGAAATATTTCTGGATGCAGCACTTTCCTGCTGATTTCAGGATCGTCCTACAAAGTAAATGACCAGCCTCGCCAATTCAGCCCTTGCACGTTCCCTTCTTCTTGAGAACTCGCCTTTCTTCAAAAAAGAACAGTATCTGTCAAGGACAACTAATCCCTATTGCTTGCTCTCAGGGGGTCCTTTCATGTAGCAAGAAAAGACCACAGCTTAGCTGAGGGAAAGTGGGCTGATGTTCTAATTTTGTTCTACTTTCCTTTTGTTTTACAATCTATTTAGGATTAGAAACATACTTAGCAGATGTAATTCTCCTGAAATGGAGTTTCTGTCAAAAAACCCTAAAAATGTCATGACAAGGAACAATCTTAAAAAGTTTGGAACTTCTTGTTTCAGCAGTCTTTAATGGAATAATGCTTAAGAAAAAAAAAAAAGACCATAAAATTGCTTTGTTTTGACATTTACCAAATGAAACTTTTGGACCTTTTGTGTCAAAATGGCATTTTTCATTTCAAAAGTGACCTAAACTAGAAGGAAACAAAGTTTAACAAGAGAATTAAACACCTGGAGAATGAAGCATATATTTAATTTTGGGTTGAATAGTTTAGTCTGAACTACCTTATCAGGAAACCCAAAATAATTTACTGTAATCAGAATGGCATTTTCCTGATTTGTCAACAGAACAAAAATAATAAAACCATCTCTTATACACCTCAGCTTTAAGCTGAGGACAAAATAAACATTTTTAAATTTGATTTGCAGCAGCAGCAGGACATGGCAACATAGTGAAAGAGCTGACTAAGATGCTTCTCATTTCTGCGGTGAGTGGGAGCAGCTCAACTGCAAAAACAGAGCAACAGCTTACCCAGCCCCACAGCTTTTGGTGATGGGAGAACTATAGCTGCAGATAGTAAAGCAAACAGTAAAAAGAATTAGTCTACAACTAAATTTCTGGGCCAAGAGGCAGTACATATAGCCACCAAATCTTTTCCACTGTTGTATTCTTCCGGTGAAACACAGCCCTAAGAACTTTAATTTTGTTTCTGAAGCCCTGCGTTACTGACCTGGTCGCCTCAGCTTCTTTGGAGCTCTTACCACATGCCCCTCAGTGCTGTGGCTGCTGCCCATGTGCAATGAGCCTGGGGGTTAAAAATACCCATTACAAATGCTACTGCATAGCAGGAGCATTTTTTTTTCCATATGAAATCCCTCCATGTGGATTGTGTTACCATCCCACCTCAGCTAGCACATGCCGTCTGGGATTAACTGGCCCATGAAACTCTGTCCTGGTGGGGACCAGTGCAAACCCAATTCTGCCCACACTCCAGAGCTCCCCTTGAGGGCATCTGGGAGGCTCAGATGTGCTCTTCTCAGCTGCCTCTTCTGGGGATTGTTCCTCACAGGAGTTGGCATCTATTGTACTTCCCCTTTTCAGGTATAGTCCAGACTTGGCAAGAGGTGGCCATCAGTGTCCCCCTCCCCAGTCCCCCTAGTGGAATTTGAGCTCTGCTGTAGTTCCCCTGCTTAGTGCTGTCACACAAACTTTCATGTGAAGACTTTTCTCCTTCTTTCCACTGGAAGCCTTTCACATCTTTGAGGGGAAGGGAAGGGGACTTGGTGAGGCCTCTGCCAGAAGTACGTAGATAGAGCAGGGGACAAGCGTGTAGGAAATTTAAATCTCTTTAGGTGATCCCATCCAGACACTTTGTCACTCCAGACACTTTGTCACACTTTGTCACCCCTTACCCTGTAAATCTAGTGCAGTCTTACCAGCATGAGTAGAGGTTCCTTTTTTATCTGTGCATGAGGTCAACATTTGTAATGTAATCTGTCCTTGCCATTGTGTGTGTGTGTATACGTATAAAAGTAGCCATACAGATGCCTATAAACTAATGAAGTTCAGCAACTCTGTGAAATTAGGAACATACATGTCACTGTAGTAGCTTGAAAAAATAAGTGGTGCAAGGCTTAGCCCTTTCAGGCTATCCTTTCTTGTTGCAACAGTTTCTGCGAACAGGGTGGCAGGAGGGACAGGGTTTATGGTGAAGCATGGCACCCTTCAGCCTTGGCTGTCTGGTTGAGGTGTGACTCCATCCAGCAGCACCTGCAGCTTTCTTCCATCAAGAACAGTTTGTTATTTGTGTTATTTCTTCTGGACAGAGACCCCTCACAAACTGTCAGACCCTTCGTTGTGAGCTGCAGTTCCCTTTACAAAAAAGTTTGTGAATGGGAGTATAGGAAAGATGGTATTTCCTTCTTTCTTGTAGTTCAGGGCCAAGGTAAACTGGCACCAAGGGCACAGCTGCACTTCCCCTGCCCTGGGCAACCAGGGCTTTGGGATCCCGGATATATTTGCAGCATGTTTCATGGACACTATGACTGGGTGTATAAAAGGGCAGTTTATTACAGCAGAAGCAAAATGCTGATAGCATGGTGCCTGCAGTGAGCTCACAAGGATGGCTGGATTATTAGGGGATATAAAAAGAGCCTTTTAGAAGTGTCACTCCTACACACAGTACAGCAGGAGGTGCACAGCGGCGGTCTGTGTGTCTCTCACAGCAGGGACTGTTGGCACAATGGCTTCTGTTTTTGCTGCCTGTTCAGTATTATTTGTTTTATGTTGATACTGTCAATGCACTTAAAGAGATTATATATTTTTCCCATGGCATAAACAAAATTACTTGCATTTTGCAAGGAGGGTAATGGTAATGAGAAGTCAGGCTTCAAGGGGAAATGATAGTAAGGTTGACAGCAAGGAGAAATAAATCTTGTACATTCAACTTAGTCTGAGCTGACTGTCATTTCCTTAAATAAATTAATAAAGTCAAGTCCCCATGTTCTTACCTTATGAGGATGGGGAGAAGAGGGAATGAGCTGTGACCTTGTAGCAGGCAGTGTTTTTAGTAGGTGATCTCTGACCATTAGCTCGAATCAAGCTTCAAGCAAGACATGAGTTTGGTGGTTCTCCTCAGGCCGATGTCAAACCTTTGCCCTCCCCCTTCCATCTATTACCTTGCAGCAGCCCAGAGCTAGACATGATTACAGAGACAGAGGATGATGTAAGGACTCTTCTGAAGCCAGCTGGGCTTAACAGGTCACTTTGGAAACATCTCCGGCCCTTCTCCCCTACCCGCTGTCACCCCTCCCACCCCCTGCTGAGGTGTGTAGCCATGAGCTAGACTGAAATGGGGAGGGGGAATCATGCTATTAATAACTCTGAATGACTGCTCCCTGGAGGATGCTGAGCATTTGTCTATCCTTTGTTCCCAGGGGACAACATACTCTATGTTACAGCCATTTGTTGGTTTGGGCTTTTTTTCCCCACCCAAATACAGAACAGTGGCAGCTGAGCTGCTGTATGAGAATAGCATTAAAATGTGTAATGCACCATAAATAAACAGAAATAGACAGCCAGGAAGCTGTGGTAATCACTGCTTTGATGTAGCATGAATTATGATGTGTGTATATATGTGAGCGACTGTGTGGGGGCGGGGTTTCAGGGTTTCATGTTTCTGGCTGTGCTTGTTTTGACTCAGCTGCTGTTGCTCCGGGAGGAGAGCGAATCCAGACTGTCATTTACCTATCTCCACCTTCGCACTGACAGCTGTGCATGTCCCTTTACTCAAAGGAAAGGGATCTCAACCTCCGCTGCCTGTTCCCTTGGAGCTCCTCCCTCCGCCTCCTCCCTGTCCCGTTTGCCCCGGTAGCAAGGCAGAAGGGGTAATCCTGGCTCTCTCCCAGGACCGGGTCACTCCTCCTGCAACCTAGAGAGGATCCTCTTACATCCTGGGCTTCAACATCACCTTCTAGGAGTAGCTGATTTATGTTTCTTGGGTTTACATTAGGCTGTTGGGGTTTTTTTTTCTTGCTGATTTCCTGCTGCTACTGGGATAGTGAAAAAGGCAATGGTTGTGTTAGCACAGACAGGTGAGGTTATTAACAACTCGGTGTCATGCTACCCTCAAGATACCGAAATTAAAAAGATGGCTGTTGCAGCCTAGTGCTCTGAGATCAGTAAGATACACACAGTAGGTGGAAAGAGAGGAAAGCCAGCAGAAAAAAATGTAGCACGGGTGTCTCCTTGTTGATTATCTCCTATCAGCTTCCCAGGGACTGCTTTAGCTGGCACAGCAAGCTGCTTGTTTGGAATTATCTCCTGCCCATCCCTGCTACAGCAGCAGGACCGCTTATTAAAACAGCCTAGCCTTCTTTTTGTGCTCTTTGCATTAATTTTTTACCTGGAGCCAATAGCCTCCCTCTGAAAAACTTGTTTGGTCTGAATAGCCACAAATGAGTCTAACAGTGCTTAAGTGCTGCTCGGGTTCAATGAATTCTCTGACCTTATGATAATTTAGGTGTCACAGGGCACCAATAAATGCCAAAAACTGTCTGCCAGTCTGTAACTAGCTGCATAACCACGGCCGAGCGCTGCGGTGCTCAGCCAGCCTGCGAGGCCAATTAATGAGCCTTGAGCAGCAGAGTCCCTCCGGCCCTGCGTCCATCCGCGCCCTCTCGCGGCTCCCGGCCGGAGAGCGGCCGCTGCCCGCCCTGCGCATCATCCCGCCCTCCTGGCTCAGCTCCGGGCGCTGGGCTCCGCCCTGGACTGAAAACACCGACTAAAAGGCTCATTCTTCTCCTATAGGGAGCTCCATTTCCTAGCTGGGGTGAGGCAGGGAAAGCGCAGGGCTTGGCTCTGCTGTGAAGCAGTTGTCTTGAGCAGGGAAAAGGTTTACGAACCCAGAAAACTGGGAGCACTTATATACCTAAAAATTTTGCAGCCGAGTCAGTCAAGTCTGACCGGCTTAGAGATTCTGAGTGAACTGCTGAGCACGTGCAAAATTTTCTTGCAACGGTGATATACTGAGGTAACCAAAGACCATGCAGAAACTATCCGAGTGAAGGAGTGGTAGTTTAGTGGAGGCTAAAACTGTCTTTTTAGCTAGACAGTTTCAATGGGAATTTGGTATCTAAATATCTCCGAGCATCCAGAGGTGTATTTTTCCCATTGTTGTCACTTAATACAGTTGCACTTTATTTTATTATAATTTTAGTGAAGAGGAAAGGTTGTACATTAAAGTCTTTCTATGTATAGGGACTGCAATACATCAAAGCAAGAGGCAGCCCTGCAATTTTTCTCTGAGGAATAAAGGTGCACCGTGGTGGAGCTGAGTTAATGCTCTAACTAATCTCTCCCTGACTCAGCAAGGAACTGAGGGATGTGTTTAACTTTATTCGCAAACTTTAAGAAGTTTGTGAAACAGATGAAGCCTTGTTGCTGTGCGACATAGCTTCACACTAATGGATGCACTAAAAGATGCTGTCGCAGCGCACCTATATTGCCACACATAGTAATTAGTCAAATTGCAAGACAATTATCATTCCAATGCTGAGATTGCTGACTTGCACTTGCTCCACAAATGCTTGAAACACCTTCCTCATTCAGAACTAGCAGGCCTAATTCTGTATTATGTTGTAGCTCCATTGCCCTCCAGCAACACAAAAGGTCTGAAGAGGCTAGAAATAGCCTCTGGAGAGCAATCTCTGACATAAGATGTTCATCCTAGCCCATCTGTTGGCATACCACAGCTCCTCAACGCTAGCTCACTCCAACTGTCTCACAAACCTCTGCCTGGGGCCCTTGTTGGGAAAGGGCCATGTGTTTGACACGTACAAGCAGAGAGCAAGAGCACTGCCTAGCAATAGCTCAAAAGCAGCTTATGGTCCTAGGGGCTAAATTGAGCTCAGTTCAGGAGACAATAATAATTCATGAAGCGCCCCTTCCCTCACTCCTATCCTCCAAATAGCATCTCCTCCTCCCCTTCTGTTCACCGGCTGTCCTCTAGGAGATCCTTGCTAGCCCTTCCTCCTGCAGAGAGGTTGAGTCAGAGCAGGGGAACAGTGCGGGGCTAGGCAAGGAGCCAGTGATGATGTATTTTGGAGATGATGGTAAGCAGGAGAGGGAAAGGAAGGGAAAAGCAGGCTGTGTCTCCTTCATCTCAATGAACATCTCTGTGGACAGGGTGGCAGGATGAACACTGGGAAGCCCATGGTGAACCAGCCCCTGTTTCTGGAGACAGCACAGTAAAGTGGAATGTCTCTGCCTTCATTCCAATGTGCCAGCTCACAGTGAATAGGCAGAGGGTTTTGGGCAAGAAGTGGAACTCCTTGCATTTTAGAGCCACCAACCACTCCCTGACTTTTGCTCAGGACAGAAATGTTTTTCTGTCTTGTCTTTCAAGTTGCCTGTGGCTCTGTCCTCCAGTGGGAATGGAGCTGTTGGTTCTCTCCCACCATGGGGCTGTGGTGGCCCTGGGCTTTCCAACGCTGTCGCTGAAGTGTGGAGCAGAAGGTTGCCCCACTGTCCACCCACCAAGCATCCATAGCTCAGACACTGGGTACCCACTTCTTCTCTTCCTTCATTTGGATGTTGCTCTCAGCATAAATCCTACTTCTGTTTAGCACAACATTTTCAAAACAAAAATTGTATAAGCATGAGAAATAGCCACTGCCCTTGGCTTTAGATTACTTTTCATTCATTGTAAAGATAGGACTTGATAAAGTAACAATACAAAATGGCTTCTCCTGAGTCATATCTCTTTTTTTTTATTAGCTTTAGAGGCTCCAACCACCCACGAAGAACACAAGAGTTTTTAATGCTCTTTCTTGATAAGAGGAAAAAATGAGCATAAGGGGATTCTGCAGTGCAAGAGTTATTTGACAATACAAGCCTGATATAATATATTATTCTGCTGATTTCTAATTTCTTTCATATGTAAAGCATATGTAAACCAGCCCAAATGTCAGTATATTCGGACTTCTTAGAGTTTTTAATTTCTTTTGCATTGCAGAAGAAAAATGTATTTCTTTAAATGAAAAATTATTGACACTTCTGTTCTCACCAGCTGAAATTAATAGAAGGTTTGTCATTGTCTTAAATGAAGTGAGAATCACGCCATTGCAGTCCTGTTTAGTGTCATAAAGTTGTCAAGCTGCCAGTTTCCTGTTGGCATGTTAATGGCTTTTTTATGATATTTAAAGCAGATAAATTATTTGTGTAGTGATTTATTCTGTTTTGCAATTAACTGCAGTCATTGAAATATGTTTTATCTTACACTGGGGTAAGATATGGTGAGGTCATTATATTTCCATTTTTTTGATATTTAAGAGCTTTATGTTTGCCCAAAAGATGTAAGTATGGCAGTTAATGACTGGATGCAAATTCAGTGTTCTGCTTTCAGACAGTTTATGACATTCAGTCAGTGTCTTTGTTGAGCAGTGGTTTACATTTTCAGGCTTTATTTTTTTTTTAATCTTCTGACATACTATTGCTAGGATTTCAGATAAATCCAATGCTTTTGCACTCCACATTTTTTGTTCTTATTTGCTGGTTTTTTTCATCTTCAAGGAATAACAAGAATGAAAGATGTATATAAAACCATGATACATCATAAAACACATCACATTTGCTTGAAGATACTGCTAGCATAAAAATATTAGTAGTTATAAATCCATCTCCAAGAGAAATTACTATATTTTTCTGCATTTAACCAGCTGTTCATTAAATGGAAAGATACTTTTTCTAAATTGTCTAAATGTTAAGGTCATGTATCTCCTTGGAATGGCTCAGTCTTTGAAGGAGCATTCTTCCAGTTGTTAAACTAGCTCTCAACATAAAGTCTTTTCTACCGTTTATGTGCATGCAGATGAAATTTGTATTCACAGAGAGAGCTAAACCAAGGCTTATATTCTTTTTCCCCTGAAGATCTACTCTCCCACCTTTGAGATGTTTCTGCTTTTGAGGCGTGGAAATGCATGTGAATCACAGAAATTGAAAAAGCAGACAAAACTACAGACTTCTGGCATTTCTCTGCCCTTCACATTTTGCAGTGCTCATTGTGCTCCTGAACTTGACAGAAGCTTGGCCATTCATACTGTGAATACCTGAATCTAGGAAAGCTAATAATCATGAAAAATAAGATGTGCTACCCCTTGAATAACTGTTTATAGTGTATGGATGGGAATAGAGCATTGCGTTGTGGGGGAGCTTTACTAGAGTTCCCAGGGGATAGAGTGACTCACCTTAGAATTATGTCAATACCATTGGCTCTGCAATCCTGTTCAAAGGCTCCACTGGGCAAAGAGCTGGGCCTAATCAAAGACAGCTCACCTGGTAAAATTGAAAGCATTTATGCTGATACAGGTGACACAACTGTGAAAACACTCCTAGTTCTGGCTGTCAGTGTCCTGTCTATAATCAATCTAGTGTGTGAGTTTTGATTCCTTAAACAATGTGGGAGTTTTTGCAGTATTTTTATAATAAATATTATTGAATGACAATTTACTCCCAAAAGTAAGATTAGCATTTATTCAGGAATGCTCTTGTATTTAGTAGTTTTTTTTAAATGAACAGATAAATTAATAGATAAGCCTGTTAACAACTCTGAAATAAAATTAATTTGTTGATGTAAATTGTTACTCAGCAGGAAATTCATGTCTGCAAAATAGCTGCAGGTTTAGTTGCTGACAGTCACAGTGCCTTAAATAAGTTATTTCCACAGGTTCCATGAAGCAGCTTATAGATGCTTTTACTTAATGCCATTATTTTATATTATTCTGATGGTAATATTTGCTCTTCTTTCATAAAACAACTTCTCCCAGACACCAGACTCATGGGAAAACTGGAAAGAAAAACAGAAAAAAGAAATAATTCTAAAGCACCCATTCATCAGCCCTGTATCATAGGGTTAAAATTCAGAGATGATAATAAACATTGTTAAAAAATTCTTGTCTCCAAGATTTGGCAGGCAGAAACAGTAATTTCTATATAATAAAGCAAGTTTAGCCATGTGGCAGCAACTGATGCTTGAATGCTGTAGCAAGTGGATGATCTCTGAGTTACAGAAATTAACGGTCAGTCATTCAAATACCAGTTATTTTATTTGACTCACATAATTAGTGGCCATTACTACCTATTTTGACTGACTGGTAAATGTTTATTTACTTTTTCATCACGTCCCCAGAGCAGCACAAAACAGTCTCAACACTGATGTGTCTAGCAGCAGGAAACACCCACACTGAAATCAGAGGTGTCATTGCAGCAAGGGCAGAGATGCCTCTGGGGGGGTTAGCCTGGGTGCTACTAGAGGAATGCTCTGCATGTGGTCCTTAGTGCACAACAGCTGCCTCTGCATGTACTTGTCATCTCTGGGCAGATCTGCCCAATTTATCCTGAACTCCACAGTGTGCTGCTGTCACTGCCCGAGCTGGTTTCCTCAGTTTAGTACAAGTACGTCTGTGCCTGCTGACATCATGACTCGTGTCTCCATGAACATACCCATGGAAACAGAGATGCAGCAACCCTCCCTTTTTAAAGTGCTTGTGCAAGATTTGCAAAATTTGTGCAGTGGAGACCACTGATGAAGGAAGTTTTCTGCCAATGGAAAGAGCAGACCATAGAAGCATAAATGCAAGTGCAGGAACTGCAGCCTCACCTGTGCTCTGGGGAGTGTAGTGACTTCCCAGCTGTCCATACTAGCTTGCTCAGTGACTTACCCACTGACAACGTGATTGTGCAGATCCTTGTTTGTGAAGACAGTTCAATAGCCTCAAATGAGACTGTTGTCACAGAGGGTGGGATTTTCCTGATACAGACAGCTGAACTTTAGGAACTGAACGGGATCCAAAGTCACGTAAGATAGATACAGTCATATGTCCAGTGGATGAAATGGTGTGAACTCAACTGCTGCTCTTGGCTGGTGGGAACTTTCTATGAGGACGGAAGGGCAAGGCATAGAAATAACTTGTTCCTTATAAAAATGATTATTTATTACTCATTGTTTTTATTTTATTACCAGTAGAATGTACAGTGAAATAAACGATTCATAAAGCTCATCTTCCCTTATCTCTGCAATACTTTCTTGGGCTCACTGGAGATATAATTTATGCTTGTTTCTCCGTTTACTGCAATTGCCCTTTATCAGAATTCAGGCTATACTTTGCTGGCTGATTCTGATAGCTGGAAGTAATGCAAAGAGGATGTTTTCAAAGTAGACTATTACAGGGAAAAGAAAGACTTTCTATCACCATGATGCTGTTTGCAAAGGGGATCTAAATTTTCTTTCAGACAATACTCCAACTGCTTAATCCTCTCACCTCTATGAATATTTATGAATACAAGAATCTGAGTTACCTTTCCTGTCACCCCAAAACCAAACATATTGATAAGGCAATATGAAATAAAAAAACAGTTTTGACTTGAGAATTTCTCGCCTTGGTAGAGAAGCAGATATGGAAATAAATAATAAGCTGAACAAACTCAACTTAATAAGCTTCAATGTCAGGGTCATATCTGCGCCTGGTGCTAGAGGGATAGTATTTGAGGGTGACAGATGAACATTCGCTTCCTTCTGGTCTTAAAAATCTATGAAATCAGATCTCTAAACTCTGGAAAAGTGCAGCCCTTTTCTCTGAGGCAGCCAGAGCTACAGAAAAGCATGTCAGACCAAGTCCTTTCAGGGCACCTTGAAGGGCCTCGAGGGAACCTTGGTCAGCACCATGGTGGCTCAGTCAATGGGAGTACTGCTAACAATACTTGAAGAGCTCAAAGTGGCCTTTGAAAGCTGCACAATGAGAAGCAGTCCTGAGTATTTTGTGAAAATTTCCTTCCCCACCTGCTGCTGGCAGGAGTCCTATGAGTTGGGAACTGGTCTGTCTGTGAAGCTTCAAGATGAGCAGCTGCCTTTGAGCGTGTTTGCATTTACTTGCATCTGAATTTGTTGCTCTGAAAAATATGGAGGTGCATCCAAAACTCAGCCTCCCAGCCCAGGATGAAGAGGGAAGTCAGCATGGTGCAGGCGGATGTGACCAGCCACATGCTGGGGAGGAGAGGCTGTGTGGCTCCTGTCCCAGGCTCTGCACTGAGAGCAAGGATCTCCGGACGGGAGCAGTGCTGGCCACCTGCTTCCTCCTGGCAGGGCACCAATTTGCAGACGTTATCCCCAGGCAACAGGAGATGAGCTGAGCCAGATGAAATTTGGCCAGTTCAGGTGATAAAGCACTTTGCTGCTGCAGAGCTCATTATGAAGCTCACAGCCCTTTCTGGACCTAGGAGATAAACAAGGGAATTCATTAAATGCATTGGCTTATTAAGAGTGACTGACTTACCTTCAAGATTTAGTCTACTTCATTTGTTGCTCATCATAGGTAATTGTAGATGATTAAGGATATGAGGGCTATCAATTTTCCAGATATTGGGTAAACACCATTGTCCTTGGGTCTTGTCCTAATTATTTAGATTTGTAAATTCTGATTTACAGTGATATGCAATATTTTTACTTTTTTTTCTTTCTCTTTTTTTTTTTCCACAACTGGGTTTTCAAAGACACAACAAAGAAATTTTATTTCCAAGAAAAATTCCAACACAGCAAATTTCAAATCTTAGTTCACTTCCAGCAGCAGAAATGTCTCTGGAGTTTGAGGTACAAATACAAGAGTCAATAAATAGCTAGTTGTTGGAGCAACTAACCCAAAACCCCAAAAGGAGGAAAAAAAATTTCTCAGAGCAGTGAATGGGTGCTGGGTCAACCTTTACGTATATGCATCATCTGTGTAGGACCAAAAATATGAAAAAAGTTAATGATGATCATGTTAAAACTATGAAAATGGAGAACAACATGAAAGTGAAGAGAAATAGTTAAAAGGACTGTGAAAAATAATTAAATGCTTAAAAGGCAGCATGTTTAAACAACAGAATAGAGAAGGCTATTAGAAGTAAAATACTCATCAATTTGAATGTGGAAATCCTGTCCAAATGAGGAAAATAAAAGACCAGTTAAACTCATCCTGTTGAACATAGAACTCTAATGAGGCAAGCCGAAAAAAGATTTTGAAGAGCAACTTCCTATAGGCATAAAAGTGACTAATAAGAACTTTCTCAGAAACAGGAAGCCTTTTGGAAAGTCAATGGGCTGAGAAATGATTAAGGTGCAAATAGGATACTCCAGGAAGCAGCGCTATGGTGAGAAAGCTAAATGAATTATTTGCATCAATGTTCTCTTCAGAAGAGGTCATGAAGGTTTCCACACCTGAGCCATTCTTTACAGGTTCAAGCCTGAAGAGCACTCAGAAATCGAACTGTCAACAGAGGAGATTTTCAGAGCAATTCAATAAAATGAACAGTAGCAAATCTCAAGGACCAGGTAGCATTAAACCAAGCATTCTAAAGAAGTTAAAATATGAGACTGCTAAACTACTAATTTCTGAAATCACTCTTGAAAGCAGAGAAATAGAAAGTTGCAAATGCGATGCTATTAAAAAAAAAAAAATCTAAGGAGCAGAACAGAAAAACTACTGACCAGTAAAATTGATTTATGTACCAGACAAATTGGTAGAGATCATAGAAAATAGAATTGGTAAACACATCATTTTGTAGAGCACAAACATGCCTCACAAATCCATTATCATTCTTTGAAGGAGTTAATGAGAATCAGACTGAGGGCATGCTGCCTGATATACAGTGGACCTGGGTTTTCACAAAGTGATTCACATCACCAAAGGGCCTTAAAGAAGTTAAACAGTCATGGGATAAAAGAAGGTCCCCTCACATGATTTAATACATGACTAAAAGTAAAGAAAAAAAGATTAAGGATGAGCTGCCATCCTTACAAAGTGGAGAAATGGGGCCCGATTGAATCCCACACGGCCCCTGCTGGGACCCATGCTGTTCTGAATTAGATTTGATACAGGAATGGGGATGGAGCCAGGCTATGCTCCAACTTTCTAGCTTTCAACAGTTTTCTTTGATCAGGAATACAATTTAATTTGAGTACAGACTGAACAGGTTGGTTCATAGGCCTTTATAACCGGGAGACCATTGCCAGGCTTGTGTTGATGAGATATTGTGGGTTGGCAAGCAGGCTTGCAGAGAAAGGAAGAAACTCTTTCTTTCTTAGGTTAGAAACTGCGTTAATGGCAGGCATCAGGGGATATGTTGTGTATGCCTTGGACTTGACAGAGCTGGCAGATATTCCACCTGTGTACGTCAAGCAAATTAAATGCTAATATTGACCCACCACCGGCAAATACACTTGTTGACTGAGAACGGGAGAAAAGAAATTATTTGCCAATTTATAGAGCAAGATGTCAGAATTATGATACTACAACAAGGAGCAACTTTTTATCATGGAAACATCAGATTTTCACAAATTTTTACACTTAAGCAGCTTTATTACTCTCTTGTATGAGTTGAAGCTCTCTATATGTTAAATTTGGCTATCTGAGAAATCTAGGTAATTTTTTACTGGTATTATATGGACATAATTGATTGTCAAAAGCTAAGTTCTCACAAGTAAAAATTATTTTCTCTGCTTTAATTAGTGAGCCTTTTCAGACACTCTGAATCCTTAACCCATGAGAACCTTAGGGCAAAAACAACCTTTTTATTGGCAGGTACACATCTATGTTCTTTCTTTGATATTAAATAACTGCAACATTTCTCCTTCAGAAATGTTATGGTCCCATTTAAATGAGATGCTGTTTCAAAACTTATCTTTCAAATAAACTGGACTATAACTGTTGCATACAATGATCGTAACTCTGAACTACGAATCTATTCACAAAGTGCATTGATGATACTTGGGGTTATATTTCTAAGTCTTTTTGCTTGCATAACTGCTGTTTTGGGGCATGGTAGTTAGAGTGGTTGTGTAATTTTTACTTCCAAGAAACATAACAGCCTAACAGCAAGTCTCTGGTGTAAGAAATACCTATTTCTCACTTTCGGTGGAGCTGTGAGTAAGGAACAGGTAAATAAACCTTTGTATGGTTTGGTATAGCTTGCATACATTTACACTCCCATATCTTCATATATTCTGCACATCCTGAGCAGTGGGGCAGGCTGTAGGATATATGGTGGGTATATGGCAGGTGCTATATATGTGCGTTGTGTAATCTACCGGGGAAAACTCCCATATGGGAAAACAATGATTTACAGACCTAAAATTAGTGAAACTCCCAAGAAACCACAGCACAGCACTGTCATAATAGCTGTAAAAATGTACTTTCCCACTCTTGCCGTGATGGTGAAGTTAGTGTAATTGAGGAATTTAATTAGCTTGTCTGCTTGTGCTGTTTGGCAGTGTCTCATGTTTTGTGGAATAACAGGCCCTGCCATCAAATTGCTCCAAGCTCTGGTTAGAGCAAATCAGTTCACATCAATTGACATGAACAGTGTAATGACAGGTTACACCATTGAAATGTGGAGTTAATGTGCGAGGCAATGCCGATCTGAACTGACAGTGGTTTATAGTGATGGTGAGCAGCTGGCAATGAGGACGCCAGTGCATGGAGACAGAAAGCCCGGAACATCCAGCAGATTCTTCTTTTACTTATCCTCCTTTTGTACTGATTCAGTGAAATTGCTTGCATTTGCAAGGATACCAGGATAAAATTAGGTCAAGTAGAACAGTATTGTCCCTGAAGTACTTCCATTGAAAGGGGTAAAATGATACCCACTTCCTTCTTTCAGGGCTAAATCCAGCCCATTATTGTTTCTGATGCATTTTACATAAAATGAATTAATCAGTTGACAGGTTTAGAGTAGGAAGAGTTTAAAAAAACCCAAACTAAATCTGTTTCATGATGTTCCCAAATTTGCTTTAGGCTGGAAGAAACTTCTGTGAAGTCTCTTTCTATCTTTTCCTTGCTTTTATAGTCTTCCATAGATACCTGTTGTCAATTACTGGTGATAATTTGATGCTGGAGGAGCTGAATTTTGGGTTGAGCTTTTAAGTCCATTCCTATATGAATGGTGAAAGGGCAGCACCTCTCCCCTACACACAATTTCTGCATCAAGGCTAGGATACTAAAACCATATAACTTCATGCAATTCTTATGTTTCTGAGAGATTAGGGAACTACAAAATGACTAAAGCAAACAACTTCCTGAACTGATATCACATGGCTGAATTTTTCATCATTCTTCTTCTCTTAGTATATTTGTTAATTCCTGTCCCAGCAAGACTACAATTGAAGCTCAGCTGACCAGTGGAAAGTGAGAATAAGCACTGAGTTTGTAGAAGACATACTGTATCTAGGGAACAGAACGTTTCTTCTGCTTGGACAATGCTCTTGCCATCAGTGGGATGAGCTGAACAGATAATAAGTACAAATCTTTGTTAATGTAACCATAAAGTTTTACAGATAAAATTGAAAAGGTCAAGCAGTGCAAAAATCAAGGTTTCTCTAGCAATCTTTAACTTGGCTTCATTCCACAGCTGGAGTATTTTCTTTTCTTTTTTACGTCGTTAAATGTGTCATGTAATATATTCCTCTTTGATGCTAAATGTGTATGATAAGTACACAGGGCATGAATTGTGGTAGAAATAACTGTTGCCATGGGAACTTTAACTTTTGCATATGCCAAGTTTGAATCTGTAATAGTGAGATCATATGACTGCAATGAATGGGAGTGTGGCACATCCCTCTGACCCATCCCTTTGAAGCAATCCCTTCTTGTGTACCTCCCTACCAGCTCCATGCTCCCACATCTGATCCACAGCAGGTCCCTACACCAGCGTGGGGAAACACTGGAGTGCTCTTCTGCCTCTCTTTTTCAGAGAAGCCATTGAGTTTCTTCCTGAAACTGTCCACTTCCAGGTGAGCCTCTAGAGGCTTGCAAGCAGGATCAGATCTGACCTATGTTGCCTTGTTCAATGAGTTCATTAACACGTGTTTAACAACACTTATCAGTTCTTTGGCAATTCCAGATGCATTTTGCCTTAGTCACTCACAGCTACAGAGTTATGGACCTATTTTATATTGTGAAGAGCCAAGGTATTTATTGTATGGCAACTTCTGCTGGACACAGCTAGAAGCTGGAACCCTACTCCAGGGGTTTGAAGAAAGTTATTTGTTCCCCGAGCATTTATGGCCTCAGTTTCCTAGAGAAATACACTGCACAAAAACATTCTTCTTTTAGGCCCTTTCCCTAACCTCGTCCTAAAATGGGAATTGCTGTCTTGCTGAAATTCTGATGCAGCAGTGTTTGTTTACTCCCAGATAGACCTCAAACCCTGAAATATCAGGAGCATGAAATAGATCTGCAGAGTGAAACATGTTTGTAGATAACAAAACTGTTCATTTAGTCAGTCTCTGAGGAGGCTTGTCACCTTGGGGGGATTTTTTCCAATATCTTGTATTTTTTTTCTTTCCGGTGGCCAAGAATCTCTGGCTGAAATACAGTTCCTGAGGGATCTCAGTTCATAGTGGGGAAAAACCCAAACTCTGTGTCCTTTGCACAGTTCTGTGGGCCTCTTCTGATGGGAGATCCAAACAGAAGTGATGTAGGTATACATTTTCCTGGGGAAATGCAAAGCTACTGTTGAGACATTTTGATACAGGCTGGTGAAGTAGCCTGGATGGCTCCACGACCTCTGTGTGTTTGAACTACTTGGTTCTCACCACTTTTCTGTCCGGTGATTTTTCATAGCTTTAAATTCAGGAGAAAGAGGAGTGGAGGAGGGGATGTGTGGAGAGAGACAAGGAAAGAAAAAAAAAAGAAGGAAAGAAGATTTGTCTGTCTCTCCTCCACAATACACACAATTCTCAAAGGAAAGTGACAATCAACAGAAATTGAAAGGTAGCTTCCCAAGCAGCAGCACTGTGTGCCATCACTTGATGAAGTTTATTCTTTCCCTCTTGGGATGATCACCCGTGCCAAATATTCTGGCACGTTCTTGAGCCTGCTATCCAAATAATATTCACTTACTAACAGGAACACTTTTCTGTGGGTAATGCTCTAAGTTATACTGCTGGGCTTTGCAGGGCATGAGAATTTTTGGGCTTGGAAAGAGCATAAAAGGCTACCTCCTCTCTCTGCAGGCAAGCAGAGACTCTGCATTCTCTCCGTGTAGGCTCTTCTTTGTCTTTAGTCCAGAGATTGTCTTAGATCCAAGTCAACCAAACAAAAGCTGATTATCTCACCTTTAAATAGAGGGATTACGGAGGAGAAGTTGAAACTGGGTAACTGATCTCCAACTTGAGCAGCTAAGGGGGATAACCCTTCAGATGAAACGAATTTGAAGGAAGAGTGGAAAAAAATTTCCAAGTTGAAGATTAATGCAGAACCATTTGACTCATAATTCACAGTTATTTGTATCTGTATAAAAAGGGTGGACAAATAAATAACAATTTTAATTCCCTCTGGAACAGAAAACCTGCTTTTCCTCTAGAAAGTTCACCATAAGGGAAACTTTCTTGAGAAGCATTAAAAAGAAGAAAAATGTCAATGTCAGCACTGACATCTTTATCTTTTCTCTTCCCCACAACAAATGCTTTGGGTTTTTTGTTAAAAACATATATTTCCTCATACATATTGTGGATAAATTGAAACTAAATGGACTGCAATTAAATTCTTGAAAATAGCCTCCCTGGAACAGCTCTCTGCTAGGAATACTGTAGACCAGGTCCCAAATTAGTAACCAAATTAGCAATTCTCAGCAGAATTCGCATATTACAGCTGTGTAAATGTAATTTTAAGCAACCCTTTTATTTTTCCAGTCCTTGTTTACTTATGCTGGTGTTCTGAAAAATGTTTTTCATCTTCCCTGGTAAAACACAAGGCCAAAACACTGCTCTTAGCCTGGGCTTCCTGAAGGAGACTTGATGGCTCCTGGGTTTCCCTGGGGCACGGGAACACTTAGTCTTTCCCTCTGTCTGACCATAGTGTCTCCATAGTCTGTGTTGGGGGAATTTTGGAGTTATTTCAGCCTTAGGGTACTCACAAAGGGTTTTCCTATGCTGGTACAAACTCCCTGAGTTGCCATGTTACTTTAGGATAGCAGAGAGATAGAAGCTAGTTTTTGACTTCAAAATATAGTAAAACTGAAAGCAGTTTTCTGGCATGACCACACTTGCACTGTTTTGACTATGAAATGGGTATATCATTGAAGATCATATGGATCAAGAGCCCTGGAAGTAAGATAAACCGGATTCTACTGGAGCTTTTTTCTGTTCTCTATCTAACCCACAAAATCTAATACTTGGAACTGTAACTGCTGAAGGCACATTTTTCACTAGATCAACATATATAGAAATGGGCCTGATTCTGCTTTAAGCTGGTGCAGTTTCAAGGAGATGATCCTGATTTATGCTCAGGTAACTGAGAAGAAAATCAGTTCTATTATATCCATAAGAGTGCTCATATTTTAAAAGGGCTAGAGTTTTATGCAGTCATTTTAGCCAAGACAAATAGATTTTCTTGTCATCCATCCTCGGAGTCCATGACAGCTCAGAGCTCTTTTAGATGGATTTTTGAGTCGGGAAGGATAGGAACAAGCTATGGAAACACCACAGAGTGTCTTTCTAGTATTTTACCTTTTCCTCTGGTCTTCTTTATATCATCATAATCTAGATAAAACAGCAGTGCACAGCATGAGTAGCATTTTGATGTCATTCAGGCTACCAAAGAAGTGGAAGATACAGCTTACTTCAAAGTGCCAGACATGCACTGGCAAGATTAATTTACAGCAAAGTCAGAAATCTGAGTGGGTTTGAATTATGCTCCTCTGTAGTACAAAAAAAAAAAAAAATATTGCACTATGGAAATTGATGTGGCATAGTGCACAGGGGAAAGAAAAAAACATTTTCATTCTACTTTACAGATAGAGTCTAGTGTCAAGCCAAGCTAGTGAGAATATCTAACACTGGTGTTAGAAGAGGAAGATATTTGTCTTCCCAAGTCTGGCCAAATTCTACTTTTCTTAATTGTTAGGGGCAAACACAGATTTACACCCAAACCAGTAAAAGCAGGATGAACTCCTTTTCAGCATGCAAGAAGAGAAGAGACACAGATCACTCTGCAAAGCAGAAGGAAAGAGTGCAAAGTAATTTTTACCACCAAAACATATTTCCCCCTCCAGTATGAAGCAGTGGGGAGCAGCAATCAAAATTGATTGTTCCAGTTAAAATTCTACATCCTGATGTTACAGAAAAAGTAGCATGATGAGCTCAGCTTTTCCACAACGTGTCACAAAAAATATAGGCAGGAGCCTGTTAAGATTAAAGAGTTCTTTGGCACATCATACATTTTCTTGATTCATTGTACGTCATTAAAATTTCTTTTTTTAATGATGTTTTGTTCATTTCATGGACAAGCCATTAAATTCAAATTATATCTTGAAGGAAGTTTACTTCATTTAGATCTTACCATGGAAACCTCTCATGTATTTATATTTCTAATGTGGATGTGTGGGTCAGATCTTAATAGCAGGTTAGAGAGGTGTGATAGTCATAGATGTATCAATAGCACTACGCTTTTTTGCTTTAGCAGTCCCTTTCTACCTTTTCTGTGAAGAAGCTCCAAATATTTATGTAGATATGTAAATCAGGGTGATAAAAATGATAGAAAACCTTTTTTTTCCCTCTAGCTCCTGAGCCATAATTTTATGTTTTATTGCTGATTACAGTGACGTTAAATAGTCAGTAAAACAAGTATATCTGCATCACACAGTGCATAAACAGCATTTTGGATGACTGACTAAGTTATTTAAAATTTTTCAGTGGCATGGTATTTAGAATTGTAGAATTTCTTAGAAGTCCCTTTCCTTTTTTGACTTCTCCGTGGCAGCAATTTTTATGAGTAGGAGGCTAGAGCTGTGTAATCAAATTCGTTACACTGAAGTAGAAAGTCTTTGTTTGCCATTAATTTAAAAATAAATTGTGTCACTAGGTCTGTCCCTTCATTGAAAGATAAGCATTTTGTAACATTAAATGAAGTGCAAAGGTAAGTACTCAGTTGGAGGCTTGTGCAATTCTTGAGCCTTCTAAATATGATCACAACTTCTCTGATCAGTTTCTGACTTGTGCTCCCCCCATGAATTCTCCTTCTCTCCCTTCCACCCTTGCCTTAGAATTTGCCTTATGCAAGTAGGACAGCAAATCTGCCAATTCAAAAATGAAAGCAGGTTTTGTATTTTTTTTTTTTTTTGACAATAGAGTTTCTAGTTGGAGCTTGTTCAAACCCTTGCTGGGTTTTCAGAAACCAGTGACAGAAATGGCTTCTGATCCATGGCCATGCTTTGTTACCTTTCAAAACATTTGTGCTTGTAAGCTCTGCTGTTGCTGGCTACGTCAGTGTTTACTACATGCAGATGCCATTATGTGAGGTATTGATCTTCTTAATGTGGAAAGGAGGAGTCTAGCATGTTGGAAGATGTCCACAGCATGCTGCAGGATCATGCCCAAACCCTAGAAACAGTCTTACTTCTGCTTTCACACAAACCATTGGTGCTGAGCAATCTTTGTGACAACGCTAGGATTTCATTTTAACTTGCCTGTAATTTTTATTTATTTTAATGTTTTGCTGTTTGCTGAAAGTCCAGTAAGATTTCACATTATAAGGATAAGCCTTTCTCTACCATTATATGGCATAATTGTGGCAGGAAATAAAAACGTTCTGAGGTTGCTTTCATCAAAATGTTGAACAGGACTGCACATGGACTAATTATTTCATTTGATACATAACTGGGATGTCAACTCAACCTTAGCAAGTCAGGGCCTCTGGGAGATAAAACAGAATTATTGTACTTATGCAAAAATATTCTGGAGATCACCTGAAATAAACCCAGTAGCCATTTCAGAAGAAAAGTAAAAAACATTCTCATCCTTAGCTAGTAGACCCCTCTAGGGAAATTTTGAAAATACATGAGTAACTGTCAGCCCAGAAGGTTGGTAAACATAGCAGTTCTTCAGACAGACAATGATTTTCATCCTGGTAAAGAAAGTCATGCACATATTCTCCAAACTATCTTTAAAAAAACCCTATGTTATAGTCACAGATGCCAGTTTTCACCTTAGCCATGGAATGGTGCCTCTCCTTAGAATCAGTCTGGTGTATCCCAAGTACCTTAGTAGCAGTAGGAGCTCAATTTCTGTCCTTGGCTTTAACCACTATAAAAAGAGGATTCTCCTCTGAACTACAGTCCTTCCCCTCATATTCATTTTGTGCAAGATGCATTTCCACCTGGGAGCTGCTAGTAAGCCTGTCTTTCATAGTACAGCAGATAATACAGTCTCTGGAATGTGCCTGTAGTCCTGGACAACACTTTGGAAAGGGCATCATAAATCTCTGTAGTTAGGCAGATTATCATATTCACAATATTCCTAGACTCCACCTACATGAGTGATGAGAACTTCAATCTGTTCCTTCAGAGAGAGCTTCCTCAGTGCTTTTCTTGTAACATCCTCATCTGCTCCAGAATCCAGCTCTTCCACATCCACTGACAAACCTGGATTCTCCCTTGACACAGGTTGGTGTATTTGTACCAACTTTGATATGCTTGCAAGGAGATTGATTGTGACATCCCCATCAGAACAAGATGCTGTGGAAGGTATTCTTCTGGCAGAGTTTCATATGCCTCAAATCTTGTCGATGTGGCCCATAAAGAAGCAGTTTGGCTGTGTTGGGCACATTTTTGTGATAAGCTGTCTCAGTGGGATTCCCGTCTCCATTCAGCTTCCCAAACCACATAGGCAAAACCATAACCAACCTGCAGATCTGTATATGTTTTGTTTAACACTGTGAATAAATAAGAGGTCTGAACACTTCCTGAACATATGTAGGGCAAATATTTCTCTTCTGGGGAAAGATAGACTTACTGTTTATATACCGAAATTGCTTTTCTCGGTACTCAGGAAACACTTTCACTATTGACCATACATCATAAATTGTGCCTCTGAGATGAGATGCAAACAGCAAACTGTCAACGCAAACACACATTTAGGCACAATTGAAAAGAGGGCCAGTGTTTGGGGGAAATGATAATTTCAAATTATGATGTGTCACTGGCACTGATCTGGGATATCACACCAGAGTCAGCCTACCTGCTCCCCCTGAGAGTCATTGGGCTGGTCCTCTTTTTCATAAATCACAATTTGCATTCCTTCATAAGACCATCATCTAATACACACATTTCAGTAAAATCACTAGATCTTAGAGACTCAGGGAAGCTTAGAAAAAAGTCATAATGGCTTGTTTCTTGCTCTTAGATTTTCCAAATGTGCTTAATTTCCTTTTTCAGCACCCAGAATGCACATCTTATTTTACTACTAACTGCTAGTCAGAAATGAGTTTCGTTTAATTCAGTGGGCTTTTTTACAAAATGTTAGAGATATACTAGACTGTTTTATAATACTTATGCTATGGCATAAATATTTTTGCTAGTGTACTAAAAAACAGATTACTTCTCCCCCTCTCTGTGGCTTCAGAGAAAGTTTTCTGTATTTTTCTGAATGTAGTAGTGCCTTGCTATTGTTTCTGAGGCCAGTGGTTACAGACACAGTCACTCATACACACGCACACACACACATACAGACTTGCAGATGCTTCATACAGATAGACTATCATACAGACAGACAGCTTTCCAAAAACTCAGTCTGCATTTAGAGGCCTGGATTAAAGGACCTTTCATGGAGATTAAAAACCTGAAAAAAACCACAAGTAGTAATTAATCAAAATGAAAGTGAATAGAAAACCTCCAAGTTGGTGTAAATTCTGAGAAATATTCCTTATCCAAGTCAAAATTAGAAATTAAAATCTGCTCTATTTTTGAATATCTCTCATTCAGAAAAATAATACTGATGTAAATGTCTTCATTTGAAAATACACATTTTGATTTATATTTGCTAAAATCTTTTTAGGAAAAATTAACCGAGAAGTCAACACTGTCCCAGAAATAATTCCAAACTGAAGAACACAATGTTTCCTTCAGTGAGGTTGAGACCTGAGGTTGAGAACATAGTGCTGCTTTCTGGATTAGGTTTCTGTTCGGAGTTTGGATTTCTGTCTGAAGGGATACCAGAGTGGGGATGCTGGTTCCTCACTCCGGACTGGCCCCTGCCTCTGTGGCCAGTGATGGCTTGATGAAAGTGCACTCACGCTGTAAAGAACAGATGAGGAAGTCCAAGCTGTCCCCATCTTAAAATGCCCTATGCATGCATTTTGCCCTTATGCCTCGTGTTCTTATTTATGCTGCAGTTCAGCCCAAGAGCGAGGACTTGGGATACCACCCAGCCCACAGTATAAGATCCACTCCCAACACAGAGGTCTGAACCTCTCCTAGGTTTTTTTCCAGGAAGAAATCCAAGTCCTTATCTTTTTCTGAACGTACTCTAGACTGGATTACACCTGTGGTGAGGTGGTAAGAGCACAAATTATCCCAAACCTTGCAGAGCTGTCAGGTGCCTCTGTTGCCTCAACCTATGCTATACCAAACCTTTGACAAGGGACATTTAAAAGGATGTGCCAGCCACCCTAGATGGGCATGTATTAGTGGGATTAGTATGTCATTGTGTAGTGTTCTACAGTGGTTTGAGGTGTATAAATGGTTTTTAGGCATCAGAAAAAATTATTCCCTGTTAAGACAATATGGAATGGTACACCTTTTTCCAGAGTTTGATTCAAAGACCACCAAAGTCAATAGGAGTCTCAGTGTTACTTCAGAGATTTAAATCTGGCTCACCAGGTGTTTTTTTCCCTCTGTCTGCTTGGATGTAAATTCAACAAAACTACATGTCTTTTGTACTGAGAAATCTATTCTCACAGCTAGAGATCTTTCCTGTTAAAAAAGACCAAGCTCGGAAGAGAAGAAGGGGCTGGTCTAGAGAACAAAGAAAATTCTGCACTTTTTGTGGAGTTTTCAGCAGTGCAGTGAATGTTCTCCTTTTGTTAGAGTGCCAAATGTGTGGTCTATTGATCAAAACAAAATATGGCCCTCTGCTCTCCTTTTCTAGAGGAAGCTACCTGTAAGGTGTGCACTTCCTTATTTTCTTGGAAGCCCTGGCTATATATGAAATCAAACTCCAGACCATATCTTTAGTGTACAAATAGTGTGGGAATGTTAAATTCAGAGACACAGCGGAAGGTCTCGTTTTCACATGAAGGAAGATCAAGCTGAAGTGATCCCGTGCTAATTGCTGTGATAATGTGCAAGACACCTTGAAATTTCTCTGTGATGCCATTTTGTTCCATCAACCTAAATAAAGTTATCATGAACTCTCACAGCCATCTGTAGCATATTTTTTGATGACTGTGCATCATTGGTATGTATTCCCAGAAATTGTGAAGTATAATAATTGATAGGCCTGATTCCACACTGAAGTACCTAGGAGGATTTCCGTCAGCCATAATGAGAGTTGAAACATGCCTCAGTTGAGCTATTTGGGGAGGGAGAAGCTTTCTAAATTCCATATTTCTCTGGCTCCACGAAAGGTTCTTTGGGGTCACTATCTGCTCTGGGTGAAATGCACATTTCCAGCCACAAAAAATAGGACTGCTCATGTCACCTGACAAAGCATGTTGGCAAGGTAAGGAGACAATAAAATAAACTCCATCTTCTCCAGTTCTCAGACTATTTGTTCTGCAAAATCCAGGCAAAAAGGACATAGTTTGTGACATAGCCAAAGGCTTGTTAACTTAAAACTCCTGCAGTCTCAAAGGCCTTGACGAAGAATAAATGCCAAACTCAGGGATGCCTACTCCTTCAGTGGTTTCCTGCTTTTGTAGCAAAGGAGCTCCAGCCCAAAGGGATCCTTTAATAGCAACTGGGGGCACAGAATCCCTCAGGCTGTGGAAACCAGGGATAAAAGTGATAGTAGAGTGTGAGTTATCAGGCAGGATTATAGCCATATCTCCAAACAAAAGAGATGCTGATAGTAATAGGAAAGTCTAACAGAAAAGAGAAGACCTGTGTCTCATCCTCACACAGAAACTAAGATAGATTTTTTTGACAATGCCCAGGAGAGGAAGTTCAGTCTCAACACACACCTAAATTCTCCATCTGCCTCACAACAGCAGTTGTGTGCTCCCTCAGCGAGCAGCAGGGATGGAAAATTTGGCAGGCCTTCTACCTGCCTCTGTTCATCCCACCAAGGTTGCCTCAGTCTCGTCCACACTCATTTGCAAATAGCCAGCTCCCCTGAAAGCCTCAAGTGTGTCTAGACATTGACTAATCCCTTCCTTTGTGCCAGCTGGGTGACATCAGCATACTGAATATTGCTACATATCTCTGCATGAGCCAGGTCTCCTGGCACACATTATCACGCGCCTTTCCCATGCTACTTTGCCGGAATCACTGCCAACAGAGGAATGCTGCAATGGCTACCTGTTAGGGTCTCTCTGGAGCATGAAGGTGACCGCTTCAGAGAGCAATTCTGTGCACTCATGGGGGACTCTGAATAAGTAATCAAACCTCATGGTCATGGCTATCTTCCTCAAGGAACTACTGTGGATTCTGTTTCTTTGTCTGTACTTAGCGGGAGTTAATCTAGATGTTCCAAACTATTCATATCGCTATTAATTTCCTTTTGAGGTCTATAAGCTTTGATTCCATCCAAGTAAACCTGACAATTCAGGAAGTTACCACTTGCCACAGCGGTAAATTCAGTGATCTCCTGCCATCTGGCTGATTGCTTACCACTGCACAAGGCTGTCAGAATCAAACAGGCTGCTGAACACTTACTTCCTAAAAGATATTCTAAGTTCAATGACATTCTCATTCTTTATTATGTATAAAAGAAACAAAAGAGCTTGTCAGAATAAAGCCATTTACTGGATACTCAGAAATATCTTTAATTGTTGCACGGCACTTAAATACTTAAAAATCTTGAGATCAATAGATTGATCTTACTGAGTCATCTGTCTCCCACCTATTCAAATGTTCATGCTCAGCATTGTAATTATCTCAACACCTTTAAACTGGCTGTTAGGAGTATCAGAAAATCACAGTTACAGAATGGTTCAGGTTTGGAAGGGACCACAGGTGGTCATCTATCCAACCTCCCTGCTCAAGCAGGGTCCCCTAGAGCACACTACTCGGGATTATGTCCAGACGGCTTTTGAATATTTCCAGACAAGGAGACTCCACGACTTCTCTGGGCAACATGTTCCAGTGCTCAGTCATCTTCACAGTAAAGAAGCTCTTCCTCATGTCTAGAATACCAAAATGATGACTGCATCCCTTTTTCTAAATAAAGGTGTTCTAGACCTCTTTGCTGAGCAAAGTGCAGCAGGGAGAATGCTGCAGAGGGAGAATGCTCAGGAGCAGGATCATCAGCTTTCACAGGAATGGGGTGGGTCTCTGCCCTTCTGCTGAACTGATAAAGACTGCCTTGTTTTCCAGGAGATTATGTTCATGCACTGCCTGCAGCACTTGTATGTTACACAGGAAAATGGAACTTGCCAGTGTCTGCTCAGCACATTGATCTGTGTCTCAGTGTAATGTCCTGGCTGCAATCATTGGCAATATCCAAACCTTTCAAAGATGAAAGATCCCCTCAATATGGATCCTCACCCATTATGCAGCGGTGCATAATGAGGTAAAATCTCCTAGTTGATCACCTACCTGGTCAATTCATGCTTTGGGGTATGAGATTTAATTGCCTTTAACATTGTCTGTAGTTTAAAAAAGTATACTTTGTAAAAATTATTTCAGATTTGGTCTTACTCCACACAGAGAACTGGTAGACACTAAAACACAAACAACATTCAAACACTGAGGGGAATTAATTAAGTTTTAAATGTATACCATTTTAGTCAAATAAATAATAGCTGACTTTTACATCCATGTAACAATAAAAACAGATTTTATATCATCTTCTGAATTGTTACACCAATCAAAAGTCACACATACATGACTGAACACTGCAGTTTACAGTATTAACAAGTTTTTCCCCCTTCCTTTTTTTCATATCAGGTTCTCAGCCCCCATTATCTAAAATCTCCAAAGTAGTATATTTTAACAAAAAAAAAAATTAGGCAGATGCATCATCCACTGTGGGATTTGAACCCATTGTCACTGGGGAGAAAGCTGCAATTTAATAGATGAAGATGTCAAACCATGTTATAGAAGCTCTTGTGACTGCATATTTATCACAGTGTCATAGGGGTCCCTGGCAAACTGAAAGATTTCACTGTTTATTCACAGTGAAGACACTTAATTAATGACTAGGCCTAATCAGCCTGTTTTATTATTTACAGGGATTCCAACATGGCTTAGCTCAACTGATATGCAAACAAACCACCCTCAGCCTGCTCTAATTAATAATTCTGAACCAGACTCACAGAGTGGCACTGTCAAGTAGCTCTTTGGTGATTTACAACACCTCCTCTGTGAGATTCACATTGCTGCATGCAAATGAGCTGCCACCCCTGTGAATCCTTCATTTTAAAATACAATGTGCCGTCTTGTTGACTACAGGAATGCCCTTATCTTCACACATGACTTAATGGAGACAAATGTCTGACTTGAGAAGGTTTGTGGAAACCTTCATGGACACACACCTACACAGGACGTCATTTCAGAAATGTTTAGGAGGTGAGGAAGAAAAATCCTCTTTTGCCTCTAGCACAGTTGCTGCTGCTGAATGCTTCCACCAAGTTGTCAGCCTCAACTTCCCAAAAGGGGAGGGATTACCCATTGTCTTGCACTTGCTAAATTATTTTTTATAGCTGCTAAGTAGATGAAAAGCAAGGAAAATGTGTGAGAGGTGGAAAGTTGTTATGAAATAAGTTGACTCCAATGTCACACATAGGTACTGGGTGATCTCACTGGATGATTACATGACGTAGTAGTCTGAAGATGAAAGGAAGCAGATTTTCTTGTCCAGGAGGTTAGGGACAAAATCACCATAAAAATAAAAACAGGAATTAGTAGGGAGTAATTTACATCTACAAATCATTGAAGAATGTTTCACATTTTTAGGAGAATTTTGTATTCACTGTAGAGAAACTGAGGAAAAGAGAAGGTCAGAGAAGGTCAAGAAGATATGCTACCAGCTGGGGTTGGCAGCAGTGGATTCATACCGGCAGATCTAATTTTCTCTGAAAAAGACTTCTAAATATGGAGGGAAAACATTATGAGTGAAGCAATATAAGCCAGATGAAAATAGCTCATGAGTGTGAGTCATCTCACTTGTGACTGCTGTCCTATTCCATTGTGAGACACACTTGAGAAACACTGTGAGGCAGCACATCAGGAAGAGAAAAGATCTCCCTCAAACCTATTAGCTGAAATGCAAAACCAGTGGTACTTAGCACCTGCCGTGTTTGTTCAGCTCACGGAATGCGTGTAGGCTTGGGTCTGACAGGTGGAAGTTCTGTGCCAGGAGCACATATACACATGCCTATGGTTAGCTAAGGGTGTACACGTTCCCAGGCAAAGCTAGCTTTAGTGCAAGGGCAGGTGCATTAAATTGCTAACGCAAAATAAACTGCTTGTTACACAGTACGCAGCTTCCCAGCCCTGGAGCTCTGCAGCTCATGGAGGGCAGATGTTTCTCTAGGCTCCACGTTGCACCAGGCACCTCATCCTTCACAAAGATGGTACTGGAAAGAAGTAATTATTAAAGGCTCACTGTCAGCTTGAAATGTGCTGGTGCCACCAAGGTGTTTCCTATTCAGTAATCTCATTAATGAGATGGATAATGGAATGGATTAAATTTATTAAACATGGACATGATACAAGCTTGGGAGAAGCTGCAACACAGTGGAGTACAGGATGAAAGCTCAAGTTTATCATGAAAAATTAGAGAAATAGTCTGAGAAAGAAAAAAATCAATTCACTAAAAGTAAGCGTGGAGTGCTGCATTTAGAGTATTGTACAGAAATAATGAACCACACCAGTACAAGATAGGAAATTAATTTCTCTGCAGTCATTCCACAGAAAAGGATCTGGTCCTTATAGTAGACTGAAAATGAGGCAATATTAGCTGCAGCAAAAAACAAAAAAAGAGGAAAGGAATGGATCATGCCTTTCTAACCCCAACTGCTAATGATTCCAGGCCTTTTGTCCAGAAGACAGAGCTTTATTTGGGAAAGACTCTCATGTGTCACTGAAAACCACCTTTGTTTGTGCTATCGATGGCACACTAAGGGTGGTATTCTACAACATATGACATGGACTGAAATACCCCACAAGAGCCAAGGAATAGCAGTGAAAGATACTTTAAGAAAAAGGTATTTAACAAAATTACAAGTTGTAACAACATGGGAAAAAAAGACAGAAATAGAGGATGAGTAAGCTGTCTGTACATACAATGTTATTTTTATTCAGAGGGTCAGAAACACTTATTATAATAAAATATGTGAAAAGCATTGAGGTTTCTGGGATTTTTAAAGAGCTTTTTCCATTAGTCAACTTATGGACAGAGTTTCCTTAGATTTAGAAAGGAAACAGGGCATAGCTGGATAAAGCAGACAGGCAAATGGACAATTTATCAAAATGCTATGCACTCAGCTAGATAAAAGTTATTAATTTGTAGTCTGGCTATTAAGAACTGTCAAGCCTCAAGTCAGGTTGGCAATTCTCAAGTTCGAAAATGCAATTTGTAGTCTGCAACATTAAATTAGAAAGCCCCTCTTTGTGTCAGTCTTCACTAATGTTTGTAGATGTAGCAAGGACTTCTGGCATCCGTGAGCCTTCTTCTCAGTTATTATTCTTTTTGGCTTGCAATAAGGTTGAGAAGGAAGCAGAAATGCAAAGATACCTCTTCTGCTTGAGGTTTTTGATATTGTGACACACTGCTGAGGGCTGTCTAAACCCTCGGTCAAACCCAAGGTCTGCAACTCTCACATTATTGTCCCTGGACACAGCTCTGTTCCTCTGAGAAGACAAGACCTGAGAGGGTGACATGGGCATTTCTCTGCTGTCAGGGATGTCCCATATCCAGGGTGTAGGAATAGAAAGCCAAAACTTTCCTGCTGTTTGTTGTGAAGAGGTAAATAGCTGTAGGTCCTCCAAATCCTGTGACAAAGGCAGTTCCACAGATACTGTGTACACTGGGTAGGGGGGAGGCTAAAGGAGGAAAGAGGAAGCCTTTCTCCAGCATGACTTTGTGATGGGTCCTCCTACAAACTGGTGAGTTGTCTTTAATAAGGGTTTGGGCTGTCAATGGACTCATCAATTCCTCTTGCATAGTTAGCAAATGATTTATCTCTAGGTATACAGAGTAGGTAAGAAGTTGCAATATCAACATCGCTTGCATTTATAAGATCTGGAATTATGTTGTAAACATGTTTAGGGTACTTGCTGGGTGTTAGTGTCAAGATTTACATGCAAAATTAAAAAATAAATTATTTTATTTTTATACACAAAAGACAAAAAACAAAGTGATAAAAAACACTTTTCTACACTGCAAAACGTGGCATGGCAGCTGTAGTTTGTGCTGGCTTTTGTAGAGACTCTGGGAGCTTTTAATACTTCACAGAAAGGGAAAACTCTTTGGTGTGTGCAGGGATGACTCCTACGTTGGGAATAATGGGCCTATCCCCACCCAGTGCATTATAAAATTCTCTAAAATCTTTTTTAAACCATTTTGCCCTAACAGTGCTGTATATGTGTTTAACACACATACCCAGTGTCAGCTCAAATGCATTTTAGCTGGTGGAGATCTCAGCATAAGGCTTTTGTTGTAGGTGTGTTTCCATGCATGTTTCCACATACACTTGTGCAAATAACACAATGAAAGTTTAAGGGAAGACTATTGCATTAAACAAGAATAAGAAATATAAGATGTTCAATACGTAGATAATATTAGAAGTTACAAATACTCAGTTGTTATACTCTGACAAACAGAAAAATTAACTTGAAAAGATTGCTATAACTTTTTCCACCAAGAGCACAGACAATAATTTCAGTGAGAGTCCCTGCCAAAGGAAACTGGTGCAACTACACTAGTTTTAATAAAGCTCTTCCTGTTAGAACCAGCAGACTTGAGGTATGCTGGAGGAAGTGGTGAGGTAGAGAACAATTATTCTTAGTTCTTCTGTAATTTCCTCCATGAATGTCCAGGTTCTAGGTCCTCAGACATACAAGAAAGCTCTGTGTGAAAATACCCTCCTATAAACTTTTAATTCAATGTATGAAGTATCACCATCACTTTTTTTCTACCATGCTGTTACATGTCTGGTATGATATACATACGTACAAATGTATGTATATAATAAGTAGGACAGTTGTCATTAAAATGTATTATCTGATTATAGTAAAAGTTAACTTCCAGGGAAAAATCATATTTAATGTCATGCTAGTTAAAATATGGAATGCAGTTTCCAAAAATAAACAGACACTGAATCTACAGGAAATTCTGAGTTAAGGCTTTCTCTCTCAATCTTCAGAAATCAGTTGATCTTTTATACATAAAATTCAATATTAGTATGAAAAGAAAAATTACATAGCAACCACAACTAAGACTGTATCAGTTCTTTATTCTACTTTTCTCTGCAATGCATGATTATAGTTGCATGATTATGCTTAATCATTCCTAAAGAAATGCTGTCTTAAAAGTTATATTCTTATGGAGCCTTTCAAAATTGCCTATGTAAAAATACTAATAATAATCACCCAAAGAAATGGCTGTATCCCAATGATCCCACAAAGGATAGTAATGCATAAAATGGCTGGTGAAACCACAAGACTAATTTGAGAATTCCTTTCATAAAGAATAAAAAAGACAATGATAATTTACATTTGCCCTTTTAAATGTAGCCAATACTTTTATTTTTTGCATGATTGATGACAATTTAAACGTCATTTCTCAACTATCCATAATGAACTGTGTGACATCTGTCTGTCCTTTGGAGGGATTGCCCAGAGGATGGGAAGGACTGGACAGCAAAGCTTGAGCAGGAGGCAGAATCTCTAAGGAAACCTTGTCCTCTGAGGGGACAGTTCCTGATGACCTGCCAAAGAGCAAAGGCTATAAAGTGGGGTTAGCAAAGTGCAAGGACCTGCCGGACAGAGCTGGCAGAGGCATCACAGAGTAAGATCAAGAAGGCTTGAAAGTGGAGGGCCAGGAGGGCAGAGCAAGCAGGAGGAGGAAGAGGGAGGAAAGAACGGGCTCTAACAGCTGAAGAGACTAATAGAGCCATGCTGAGCTCCAGGGCAGCATCTGCATAAATCAGTCCGTCATCAATGGGCCAGTAGCCAGATAAGTCCTGGTCTCCTCCCAGGAATGGGAAATCATTATCAGGCCTGAGTGACTGTGATGGATGACTTGAAAAGTATTTCAGAAGAAGATGCTCTATTGATCAGAAAACCCACTGTCCAGGACTACTATACCCAGATATTGGGGCACTATCTGCAAACTGGGAATTGTTTGAGCAATTGGGAGAACCCCCAAGCGTGACTTGGAGGGTGATGTATCACATCAGAATGCAGCAATAAAACAATTTTGAAGACTAAACACTCCAAAGCTAGGAGTCAAATAGAAGCCAGTGTAAAGAAAAAGCCCACAGAAAACTATACCTACTTTCAGTTTTGGTTTTCAATCCATGTGAGAGAACCTATTCACTGTTTTGCCCATATTGAATTGGATCATCAGTAGCAGGTGGTAGGAAATGTAGAAACTTTTGTTGTCAACTCTGTGTATAAAACTCTGATTTCAAACACATTTTCTCCCATGCAGGCTCAGGAGTTATGACTGCTTCAGAAATTTAGGTTTAGAGAATGATGCAACATTTGGATGTCTGTGTAGTCTATTGAAAAAGGCAAAAAGTAGCCTATTTTAATAATTATTCCCAAAGACCAAAAATTGAAAATAATATTTTAAAGAAAGGATTCATTTAAATTAAAGTCAGCATGGAGTGAAGTAGCAGGTAGTTGTACAAAACCCCAGGCTTTGATCGTGTCTCTTATGTCTCATTTCCTCAATAGAAGGGTAAGTGCTTTATTCCATGGTAACTCATTATGTTTTCTGTCTCCTTCTGTTTTTCTGGACTGTGAGTGTCATTAGTTATGTTCTCCTATGCTGTTAGACACTGCATTACACTGAGGGTGGGTGGGTGTGCAGGCAGAAGGTTGTGAATTGCTCACCTGATATTTTGACTGTCCTATGAGTAACTGAGAGTAAATTGCTAGAAGGAAGTCAGTCATAGAAATATAATTTTTTATATTTTTTCTAAGTCTCACCTGTGATGAAAACCTGTCAGAAGAGAGAGGGCAAGAGAAACCTTCCTCCCTGGGAAAAGTGCCTTTTAGAAGTTGGCTAAGGAGTTGAGACACCCGTGATCTTCCCCCCTGAAAATGCTGCTAATGGACATAGGCTGTGCTTGTAGCACTCTGAAGCTGTTGCTTCCAGATTAGATTTAAATTACTATCCCCAGGACAAAGTGCAGACAAAATGTTTTCACTGCTTGGCCCTGTATACTGTGGAGTCTTTCTTTTCCTTTCAGAAAGGCAATATTTCACATGATCTTGTTGAGACCTTGAAGTGGCAGAAGCATTTGAATCCCAGCTGGGAAAACACCTGAATGTGAAGACTATATAGGCACCAGTTCAGCTTGTGATTTTAAAAGAATTTTCTCTGAATAGCCAAGAGAGAAATGCAATTTTGCAGCTACATTAATGAAGACAAGGAAATAGGGTGCAAGATCTTTTTTTTTCTTAGCAAAGGAAGAAGATACAAATTGTGAGAATCTTTGAAAAATCACACAGCTGACAGTGACATTGCTATTGTGCTGGCTTTCAGTCCAAGAAAGGTTCAATGTTGGCTTTATCAAGAAAAGCACGATGCGTTCCCTGGAGAGTGGAAGAGAAATAATAGGCCAAGTCATCTATATATCTAGCTTTGGACATAAGCGAAGAGCATCAGCAAATTTTGCTTACACAGATCTCATTGGAGTGCTTTAAGATTAGGATTATACCTTTTGGGGCACATCTTTAGTAGATGACAGTTGCGTCTCTTTGATGGATAAAATAGGTTAACTCTATAGGGAGTGCTTGCTGTGCATATTGCTGATGTTGGCATGTTGAATACATCCTGAAGCACACACAGGGTGCACTGAAGTGCACAGCACTCTGACGCACATTTCACTCCCTTTAAAAGATTGGATCAGCCACAAGTCTTACAGGGGGAAGAAAGATGTATCTCTGGGATAGGACCTGGGGAACATCTCATGGAGATTTTGCCTGATGAGAGTTATCACTACTACGCAACCCATGTCCAGTACATGGATAGCCCAAAGGGGACTAAAGACTGAGTAAGGCTGGGACATGCCATCTGCGGGAGATGCCTATGATACCTGAAAAGAGCTCTGAAAAGGTGAGCACTAAGCTGGAGAGCCAGAGGAGTTTTTAAATGTGATTCATTACCTACACCAGCATCAAAACAACATAGAACTGAATTTGAGGGTCATGGAGAAAACAGGATTGAGTTAGTAAATTGATAAAGGTGGAGGAGGAAAATACTGTGGAAGGAAAGATCTCATATCCCCATACAGAACACAACTGGTTTTATTAGGAGTATGAATGTCAGTCATTATTTATTTATACATGTATTTTGCTAAAGGGTAAATTCAGACGAGTCAAGGTCTTCTTGTTACCATCAGTGGTACATTAATTGAAATATTTTGCTTCTGTTTGCCATCTGGATAATGTGACAGAGAGCTGTATACTTGTGCCAGGATGTTTGATGGGCCATTGAATTAGCTCAGCATTACAAGACAGCAACATCACACCATTCTTAAATCTTTCTCCTTCCTTCAGTACTTCCTGCTACATTTGTCTGAATCTGTTCTTGCTCAAGGTATTGACACAGAAAAGCAAGTTTTGCCAAGGTTATTTCTCTGCACCTAATAAATTCTAAAACCTCTAAATGCCTCATTCTTTAGGTGAGTTTTCTTCTGGTTTAAAGAGAAAAACGGGCATTTCAGGAACAAGATCCTTTCTTCTTGTTTTGTGTGGTATTAATTTCCTTCTCAGAGTAAATCTTTTCCCTAATAGCTCCATCCCACACAAGCACCACCAAAACTGTTGAAGACAGTGCATCTTGAAGGACTCAGTACCTCCCCTACTATGTTTGGCATCTACATGTCTGAGTAGAGAGGTCTGGGAATTTCTCAGGGAAAGGAGTTTCATTTGGAAGTGCCCATTCACAGGGAAAGTACACCTGAGTACCAGAAAGACAGCTCTGCCTACCCCAGCATCATTTCTGACCTCTTTGGGAAGGAGTTTGTTCCCATTTCAACTCTCATCTTGTTCAATTCAATTGTATCCCAGTTGATGGTATGGTGAGCTCAATTAAGATGTGGCAGGCGTCCAATTTTGAGATTAAAAAAAAGAGTTTTCATTCAGGTCTAAATTACAGTCCAAAGGAATGGACCTCAAAACCTGCCACTGCTCTGGATGTTCAGGAAATGTTGTTACAAGTCCTGCACCATTCATCCACAGTCAGCATCCCACATTAGCATCCATGGTCCATTTATTACCGATTTTATCTCCACTTTCTTAAGGGAGCACAGGAAAACACTTCCCTTGCTTCCATTTGCCTCTTGCAATCTTGCAAGGTGAGACTCTACTCATTAATCAGATGAGCTACTGGTGCAAGTGTAGTCATATTCACCTTTAATAAAGCTATACCGATTCTACTAGGGATCTGACTTCCAACTGCATTTAGATACTAGAGTTTTCTGCTGGAAACAGTGACTTTTGTCAGTGGAAAGTACAACTCTAACAGTTATCAGACTGTCCTTGACTTGGAACTTGCTTTTTGGAACTGATGGACCCTCAGGTCACTCATATAATTCAACCCATTGGATTTTGGTGATGGAGAAGCCATGACAAGAAAGGGAAGTAGGTGTAGGGGGAGGGGAGGGGGGAGGGATTGTTGCACACATAAAGACACGTTTTTATGAGCAAGGTCTGAGACATGTACATGCCTGGACTGGCATCCCAACTAAAATGAAATCAATGATAAAGTTGCCTTTGCTTTCAGCAGGAGATGGTTTTCATCTCTGTCTGCTGTATATCATCCATTTCAGTCTTCACTAATTTTATTGCTGGTTTTTTGGTGAAAGAATATGTGGCCAAGCTGTATATCCATGTTTTTCAGCCTAGCCACACAGACTGCAGAAAAATAATTTTTGTAAAATGAAAGAATATTAGTAGTCAACATATCTCAGGGAAGAGATCTTAAAATTGCATATTTAACATCACTGTTTAGTTAGCCAATCAGATTAACATTTCTACCATGTTTCTACCTCTAAAAAGAGCCACACGACTCAGTTTAATACTGATCAGAAGATCATATTCCACAACAAATATCAATATGTGGACTGGAATCAACAAAAAGGATTAAGAGAGAGGATTGTGATTCTGAAAATCCTGTGCACAACAGTGAGATTGTTCTCTCAGCTGTGAACTTTGCTAGCTGGAGTATGAGAAGACACAGAACTTATTCAGTGCTCTAAAAGCAAAAGTCTCCAGAGAGCAGAGACAACTTCTGATGATTTAGAGCAAGTTTCGGGTCTTGTTCCCATATGCTGTAGTAAATTTTTGAGAGACACTGTTAAGCCTGAGCTCTAAGATATTTTTTATGTCATTTTCATTGAAACCAGTGAAGTGTTACTGACCAGATGCCCAAATCTAATGCTGCAGAAGAAAGAATTGGGCCAAAGAAATTTGGGAAGCATGAAAGGACCCCACTTTTAAGGAAGGTCCTTTCTTTAAGTGCAATGTTCATGGCCTGTCTGGGTTTTTTTTAAAATCCCTGGTGAGAAGTGGAAACCACAGCAGAGCAGGCTAGCAGGAGAGAAGTTGACCCCTTCACAGTCAGCTGGGATTTTTCTCAAAAGGTCTAAATTAAGACAATTCAGTATCTACATAGGTCGGGAAGTAATGGGTCTGGTTATGGAAGGCAATGAGCAGCATAATGCTGAAAGAAGGACAACATGAATTGTTATTCATCTGCTTTGAGTAGAACAGACTGGAGCAGAGAGCAAAGGGACCTACCACAGATTGTTTCTCTATGCTATTCTTTTTCTCTTCCTTGTTTTTATGCTCTCCCAATAATGTGCTCTTTGAATAAGCCTGTTTGATTCACTCCTTGTGAGCAGGGAATATATTGCTCAGTAAGGGTTCTGACATTTAGATTTGGTTTCTCTCTGGTTTTGGATGGTGTCTCAAGATGATGTTAAAAGTGGACATCTAGATGCAGAGCCTGGTGCTTGTAGCTGCCAGTTGGGGCTTGGCAAATGAGCTACCCAATTAAGCTGTATACATTAAATGAAGCTGTCACCAGTGTGCCAGCCAGCTATACTAAATGTCCAGTTAGAAATCCATCCAGTATCTTTAATTCCAAGGAATATTTTACAAACACATTCTAATACACAGGAAAGCATTCACCTGCTGCAATGAAGTCACCTCTGGGGTGTGACATGGGAGCTGTAACCACGTGAAACTGCAGGAGGAGAAAATATATCAGCAGCACACAGCCAATTCCTCTCATTTTCTGCACAATACCATGCCAAAATTTCTACAGCTAAGCAAATAATATCAGACAACGTTGTATGGCATCTCCTTCACGTGGGTGGCAGCAAGCAGGATAGCATAAGGGTTATTATAAATATTGTGAATCTGTTTGAAAAAAACATCTCTTGGGTTAATGTTCTGAAGCATATCAAGTTAATATGACCATTAAAATTTTTTTGAATACCTTTACAGCATCTTGAGAAAGAGCCAGGAAATTAATTTTTCTCATTTTGTAGCATTTGTCATACACTGAGGTCTGCAGGCATTTTACTAGAAATATCCTTGTAAATACTGACAGGTCTGAGTGAAGACTCTGTGAAAGTAAAGTCTGCAAGCACAACCTCGTGAAATCCTGTGTTGGTTTCACACAGGCTTTCTAGAGTGGTCCCACTGGTCTCAGGTCTGCATCTTTATCTGCAGGCTTCAAGCAGCCTCAGTAAAAATGAATTTAAATTGGGGCATTTTTCTCTCAACCTGCTATTGTCAACACAGGCCCCAAAAAGCTCATTTCTACATTTTATTTACTAGGACCTCTTAGGTTTTATCCAAGAGGTCTTTTAACCCCCTCTTCTCAGATCTTGTCACAACTGAGATTTTCCCACAAACGACTGTCAGTCCTGTGCTCATGTGGCATCGTGGGCTGGGGAGGACTGCTAGGCTTTACCCACAACCCTAGAGCCATTTCATTTGCTTCCTATTTCTCTGTAGGAAAAGCAGAGATGGGTCCTGCTGCAGAAGTGCCTGAGTTACCACTCTTTAAAATCTCCCTCAGTGGTGAATGTATTATTTTGGATTATTTCTCTGGTTCTTCTCTATCTGTGAGTTGGGTAAAGTCAGGGAAGTCAGTAAAGATAGTTTTGTGTTAAAAGTCTCTAACTTACAGTGTCCCAAACACTGATTTTATGTAAAGTCAAAGAAAATGGACAGTCAGTGATAAAGAGAGTCAGTGGTATAAATCAAATGACAGCTCTGTCTTTCATGCCCTTTGTTCATATAAATGCTGGGTCGGAGAAAGGAAGGAAAAATAGTATTGTGATAGAATTGGTTTAGAGCATCTTTCTTTATTAACACTCACATGTAAGTAGCACTTAGGTAGAGTAGCCACTTGCCCTCTAAAAGCAATGTGCTCTCCTTTAATACATTTATCAGCAGTACTGAAGCACAGTGTGTTTGCTGGAAGCCTTGAAAACAGCCCCAGCTCTGAGCTGAATGGCTGCTTTTGTCTCCTCTAGGAGCAGAAGGATTTTCCTTATCCAGGGAAAGAAAGAAGTCTTTTCAGAGAACAAGACTTTGTACCAGGTTCTCTGCCAGGAGTCATGGGGTTTTTGAATGACCTGGAGAGGCCACATCACATCAGTAAACCTAGCAGGCAGTGGGGGCTCAGAAGACAGAGCACCTCTCTGCAGCTCCAGGCACTGGCATCCACATTGCCATGCCAGACAAGCTCACCATGTGCAACAGGTTGTTCCCTCAGGGGACACGGCATCCTCCTTTGTTCCCTTCCTACTTCTTCTTTTCTCTTTCACCACCTGCTCCAAACATCTCTGACAGTCCCAGTTTAACACCCCTGCCCTAGTAAAGTCCCACTCTGCAGGCAAAAGAAGCAAATCTGAACTCTCTCCTGAGCCCAACAGCACTGCTTATTAATCAGCCAGACAGTTCATGTCTGAGAGACATAAGGGCATTCCTCTCGGGGGGAGAACATGCTGCTTCCAGGGAGATCTCTTCCACCATCTGCCCACATCAAATCTAGGAAACAGAGTATTGGAAAGCAAATTCAGCACAGATGTATAACGTGTGAAGGTCTGTTTACTTCAGGGTATATTTGTATTGCATTTAACCTCAGGAATCTAAACCAGAGACAGCCTTTCTTCCCCTCCCCATTGCCACTCCGATGTAGATGTCAGTAGACATATACTGTGACACCTAATTCAGATTTCAGTATGATCATCACTGGACTTGCATTATGTTTTTCCTTTGTTATCTGGATGTCTGCTTCTGCAAGGAAATAGTTTACATGGTAGTCATGATACAGGCAACCATTATATAAACTGTGTTATTTTACCAAATTGAAATTCCCAGCCACCTCTGTGACTTGGGAGGGTCACTAAGCTCAGAAAATGTATATACTTAATGTCATATAATGTATATACTTCTGTCAATTGTGCTTGGAAAAGTATTTCTAAATTACTTCTTACTCCATGTTGCAAAGGGCCATAAAATATCAGCCATAGCAATGTTATGCTATCATGGTTGGGTTGTCTCTGGGTTTGATGTACAAAGTGTAGCAGGTCTTAGTTAACTAATGCTAGTTTGGAAGAAGAATGAGTAGGACTGCAGTACCTTCCCTCTCTTAGGCTCTCCCTATTCAAGGAGTAAGAAGCATCCAGCAGACAGTCCCTTCTTAGGCAGTGCTTAAGGAAAGGCTCTAGGGCTGTGCTCATTTAGTCCACCACATATGAGTCTGTGCACATTTACCTAGTGCAAATTGTTCCTCTTTTATCTGCCCTTCTCTCAGACAGATTTTTTAAAAACAAATAAAGGAGAAAATAAGACATTCTTCTACATAAACCTGTCCTGAAGAAGGCAAAAATGCAAACAGCATGTGAAAATGTTAACTGTGTTGTCAAATACACTTCTGAAAGGAGCTCAATACCACAGTGCTAAGTATGGCACAGCACTTGAATAAAATGTACTATGAAGACTAAATTTAAGCAAATGTGAATGGAAGGGTGTTTTTTTTTGAAACATCCTGAACATGTTGGGTTTTCATTGGTTAGCACCCACTGAATTAAAATATGTGGAAACTAACTGGGAAATACTGTCTTTCTATTATAGATTAAGCCCCCTTATCCCTGTAATTAAAGAAAGTGCTTTTTCCACTTCAGCAATCCTTCAGCAAAAACAAAGATAGAACTCAATATTCTTGATAGATCTTGGATAAAATGAAGACAGGAAAGAAAACCTTTCAGACTGATTTTATGGGCTGGAAAGAAACAGGACCGCATATCTTGTCTTATTCAACTCTTAATAGCACATTGTGACCTCTGGCAGAGTCTGCTGAAGTCAATGGAATTGCACTAGGGATTGGTACCAGAGCTCATGCTCTGAAACTGCCAGTAAATAAAAGGCCAGATCCATATTTTTTCACTGTTTTATGTTAAACAACTTCTTGTACATGAAAATAGAAGAAGGAAGGAATCTTACTCTTATGCATTTTCCTGCGGGTTCCTACAAGCACAGAAATGTTGTTTGGCAGATGTTCAGCGTGGTCTCCCAGAAGAGGAGTAGTGAGGGGCTTCAGACCTCCACTGGGCAGAACAAATGTCCTTAGCTATTTCTTGCTCAGGAGTAGAGGGCAGCCAGGAACCAGAGTGCCTATTTTACCATCTGCGATGGGCACGTGGTCACACAGTGAGCACACCCTTTCCTGTGCCTGGGACAATTTAGCTCATACTGAATATGCAGCAGATGTACATGCAGTCTATTTTTGTGCCCCTATCTCTAAAATGTTGGGGTTTCTTCAATATAATTTTTGGCTGACTGGCAAGGAAAGTGTGCACTTGAGCTTCAAGAAAAGGATCAGGAATCCACAAAAGGAGTTTAACTTCTGAAGGTTGTATAAAAGCGATGCTCTGGGTTTTTGGGGGGAAGTGTGCCATTACATTGCCAAAAACATTGTGAGTGGCACATTGCCTCAAATATCTGTAAGAGGCAGCAGAACAGGAATGAACTTTCAGCACCTGAGATTTATGTGTCAAAAATACCTCAGCCCTTGTACATGTTTTATGAGTGTTAAAATAGAAAGTACAGTCCCTATGTGTCAGGTGGTGAATGAGCAGTACTTCTATAAGATTTAGCTCTTTGCAGGCAATTCTTGAAATTCCTTAAACCCCTGAAATTCTGAGTGATTGCTCCAGAGGGGTGTGAAATCTATATCTGGACTTCAGGCTGAGTTTCAGGTGTTGGCTGTAATTGCAGGGGAATTTTTGGTGCCAGAGAGATCCTAGGAGGCCGTAGGGAAAAAGGAGAGAAAAGAAAAAGGCAGTTGTATTTTGAAGCACAGTTGTTTCATTAACATGCTTTTCCAATAAATACGTCTGGGAATGTCTTTTGCTATGCTGTGCTAGTGGGGGTAAGGCTGCATTTACACATGGAGGCTTGGCAGAATGGGTGCTTGACTCACCAAATATACAGTATAAAGTCTGTGAAATGCTGAACGTGCCAAAGTGAGAGGCAGATTCTGTCAGCTTTGCTCCCGATGAGTAGGACTGTGCTCTGCACCTGACTATTTGAGAAGGAAACTACTACACAACGGAAGAAGGTTGTCAGTGTTGACCAAAATAAGTATGGGTCTTTTTTTTAAACTGCTAACGTGGGCAGTTTCCTTAGAACGAAGAGGTTTTTCAATGGTCTTTGAAGATTCTTTCATTTCTGTTTGTTTCCCACGTCATTTGTTTCCCACGTCTATCTCATTTTAAGCAAGAACCTGCTTGCTGCTAATCTTTTGCAGCCGTATTAAACACCCTGTGTACAACACTTGTCACAAGCATGCTGTTCTGGCTATATCAGTGCGCATGACCATGCAGAGATTCATTTTTAGAGCAGGATGGTACTCCAGGAGCTGTTCTTTCAGCTGCATGCGTGGGCTTAGCAGAGAATATGCAGGCTAAAAGAGGAGGGAGGGCTCAATTTACTGCCTCCAGGGTTCGAAAGTACACCATTGCCCCCATTTACAGCAAGTTTCTCTACAGTTAAAAAGGAAATCTTTTCCACAGTTTTATTCAAGCTCTTGAGTAGAATTTTATGGAGAATTAGATCTGTGCTTCAGCATTTTAAATATCAATTTAAGTTCTAATATTAACAACACAATGTTGGGTTTATTTCTGCTAAGATCTATAGCACCTTTCCTTAGGACTCCTTATTCCTAGTAAATGTAAAGGACTGTTAAGAGAAAGCGTGGAGAATCCTGTAGTAATATGTATTTAAACCCTGATGGTGTGCACTAGCCAAACTCTCATTCAAGACCAGGATTCTACACCTGAATCCAATTGGGACTACCTCAACCTAAAGTGCTCGTTAACCTCCTACAAACAGCTGTAGCTGCAGGGTGGGCACAAGCCCTGTAAATCTAGCCCTGGGAGGAGCCAAGGTTGGGCTGGTTGTTCCTGGTTGCTGTGTGCTGCTGGAGCTCTGCTCTGAGAAATCATAACCCAAGAATCAGAAGACTGTGAGTTCCGGCACAAATCCTTATTAAAAAATGTGTACTGCTGCTTCACCTGAGGAGCAGAGGTGGAGGGAGCAGGGATCCACCCAGTCTGAGTGACTTCATCATGAATGTGACTCATCCTTACTTAGGATGATAAGATGACTTACTGGTCATACTTCAGAAAGGATGGAAATACAGCATTTTGAACAGTGTTTATTTTTCCTTGATGGGATACATAGAAATAAACCAAGTTCAGCCTTCCTTTCCCTGGGTCCCAGGTGGAGAAGAGAAGACATCTGCCTTTCCTTCTTCATCTCTCCTCATTCCTTGGGAAACCAAAGTCCAGTTAGGGTCAGTGCTGCAGCAAATGGTGTTGCCTTTTGCCAGATATGCACATCAGCTTCCTTAATCTGTACTTTTTCAGACAGTAACAGTTTCTCAAGTGTCTTTGCAAATGGGATGGCATGCCCTTTTGTTTGTATGAAGTGATCAGCAAAGGAGACATGTCGATTAATGGTCATCCACTCACTCCTGCACTCAGGGGTGCATATGTTTGGGCCCTTTTCTGACTGCAACTCTTGCTGTGGAAAAGAAAAAAAAGAGGCTTTTCTTGCATGGAGAAGTGTTAGTTATACTTGGATTGAAGGGCCTAGGAGATTCTTTATATTCAAAGAGCAAACACCGCCACTATCATTATGAATTACTATTCCTGATGAGTCTAATTCTTTTTACTGCCATTACAGCAGATGCTCACATATCTATCCTCAGTGGCCAAATCAATCTTTCCAAACTCCTAATAAATATTCCAGGAAGAATACTAGATTTTATAACAGCAGTTCCTGGCCTTGGCAGAAGATAGAGTTGCCCCTTCAAGTCGGCTTTTCACACGGCTTACCTGCGGCGCCTAAGGGACACCAGATAGGCATCCCTTGCTGAACATTGCTGTTATACAGGCAGATATTCACAGTGACAGCATTTTCCCCTGTTAACAGCCTTCAGTACAGTATTTTTCTCTCCGCGGCTATGTCTCTTCTTTCAGCTTCATCCATCTTCAAGTGCATGAGCTCTGTTGTGGTTAATTATAAACTTCAGGGACTTTTAACATGGGGAATTCCTCAGAACACAAATCAAGTGAACAAACAGGCATCCCCTGACAGACCCTGGAAAATAGAAAGCCTAGTGAAATAAAACATATGGGTTGCTCAAAAGAGTAGATCTTTAAAAGAAGTCAGATTCCAAACTATATAGATTATCTGCGTATAGATTTCTTCTTACTTAATTTCTTTCTTGCTGTCATCTAGCAGATTAGCAACCTTCAGCTGCTAATCATCACCAATGTGTCTCCTAGAACAGCTGTTCTTATTTTCCTGTCTCCTCCTGGAAATTCTATTCCCTATGGTCTTGTTTGATTACATAATAGATTACAGAAAACTAGGACAAAATTATTTCCCATAAGCTTATGGCTTTGTGACAATAGCTTCTACCCTTCATGTAACTCTTCTGGATGCCCCTTGGATCTTATGTTTCTTCTGCTCTTATATTGACTCCTCTTTTCCACTGCCATGAGACGCAAGAGCTGTTATAGGGAAAAAGAGTTGATAGACCCTTATTAATTAGGAGTGAACCGAGGGACAGAGGGCAGGTACATGAAAACAGGCGGTACCAGCCCCAGAAGGTTGTCAGCCTGTGTTGGTGAGTCTTAAATAAAGTAGGAGAAGTAAACAATAGAGTCATTTGGCTAGGGGAAGGCAGTTGCCAAGTGGCTGAGTCAAGCCCTGCTCTTAAGTGAGTTCATGGTTTCCTATGCACTAGACAGATCTGCCCCTGAAATGCGTGGGGATAAAATAGATGGATGAAATGTTGCCTTTTGGATCAATTTTTTGGTATGTATCTTCCATGTTCTTCTGTTTTTAAGTGTTTTTTAAGGCTGCCTGCAGCCTTGAATTGGCTGCTTTTTGGCATGGAGTTTGAACAAGACTGAAATCGAGTTAAAAATATAATGAGATTCTGAAACGGTTGAGTTATTCTTAAGATTTGCTCATGTTTAGCTATCATTCCATTTATAGAACACTTGTAGGGATTAGCACACAGCACACCAAAAGAAGCATATATCTTATGAAATAGTATGCTTTAGGTCCCATAGTTGCTGCTGGGAGATTTCTTCCCCCAATACCTTTTTGTTTTGCTGTGCTTTCTTTCAGTCCAAAGCAGGGCTTTGCTGGTGCCAATACTGTGTTCAGAAAGTAATCTTACCCAATGTCCTCCTACAGCAGGAAAGCACAACTCACACAGCAGGTGTGGTTTACAAGGGCATGACGCTATGTGCAGCTAAAAGCATCTGAGTCCTCTCTTTATATATCTTTAACAAGAAGAAACATAATTGGAAAGTAGAGAATGAATTCAAAGATTGACTAAGACAGGTTGGATGGGTTCTTGGTCGAGTGGAAGGTGTCCCTGCTCATGGCAAGGGAATTGGAACTAGGTGATCTTTATGGTCCTTTCCAACCCAAACCATTCTATGATTCTATTACTTCTGCCACTGTTAATATGTACATCTGGAAAGTCCATCCAGTTTTGGATGTGGGGCAGCTGGATGAGTACAAGCACATAATGTATATCCAGTGGGCCTCATAAGGGCAACTCTAAATACCAGTATAATGCAGTTTTAGGAATACCTTTAAGTTACCAGTGGCCCAAAATCAATCACAACTCCAATTTAAATATATAGGCTTCTTATGAAACATAAAGACTTTCTTGTCTAAGAATTAGATCCACAAAAGGCAGAATACTGAGGGAGGAGCAGGACCTGAAACAAGAGAAGTGGGAAATGACACAGAGGAGGTAGCAGTGGTGCCTTTCAATTCATAAAATGAAGAAAAAAGCCAGTCTGAAATAGCATAAACCAGCCACAGGTTACTCATAAATTTCCAAACATTCTCACCATCCAAAACCTCTTTAAATGAGGACCATTTTGAGCCTTTACTGTCTCAGTCTGTTGCTGATCATAGACCTCTTCCTTGTATTCATTTTTCCAAGAGTGATGGTCCTCTTATGTGAATCAGAGAGTTTGAACCCTAAGAGGGTGTATTGCCAAATCTTGTGGGGCAAGATCCCTCTTTCCTTGCAAAAGCACAGCTCCTTATACTCCTCAGTAAAGCTACAGAGGTCAGTAGAATAAAGGCCAGGCTCTTGTGTTTCCCTGGGTGCAGAGTAAGGCCCACTGCCTACAAATGAACTTTTCCATACCAGCGTAACAATGAGGATAGGTTATATATACATCAAGTGTCCTATCTAAACAGATAATTACATTTTAAAAAATTATAACAATAACAATACATGTATATTTTTAAACCAGTAGATTGTGTGTGGTTTCAAAATCTTTTCATTCAGTTGTTCATGGCAAAACAATGTTTACAGAACAGATAAAGGCAAGCAGGAAGCTGTAAGTAATGGATGTCTAGAAAAGCTGTCTTAAAAACAAGCATACCTGTGAGGAACAATTGGCAGACTGTTGGGACTTTTATGGATAATTACATTACACAGGCTCTCATAATGTCAGATGCAATATAATAAATAGGCTGCTCACTTTGGCATTCCCTGTAGTCAGCTAGAGCTATCTGGAAGGCAACTCTTCATTTTTCTGGTTTGTGTGAAAATTATGCCTTTTTGTCAGGAGCTCCTTACTTTGCAGAGCACCACACCACCCAGCAGCTGCTCGTTGCAGTTGTAAATTGATTATACCAAACTGTCAGTGTGGAAACACTGGTGCTTGTGTTGCCTTACTCAGCTCTAAATTTTGAGTTCCTCCAAAGCTCCAAGCTTGCCACAGTGATGCTTGCTTGGGATGGACCTTACCCTTGAAGGTCTTAAATACTCTAGTATCTCACCCTGTGGCTGCCCTGTGTGGTTGTTGGTGCTCTGCACCTTACAGAGGGAACTCAGGATCTCTCAAAACTGGATATCTACTTTGTTATTTTGCTATGGAACCAATGAAATTCTGCTGGGATTTTCTGGGGGTGAAAGGTGGTTTGTTTTGTGTGTAGGTTGTTTGGGGGCTTTTTGTTTGTTTTGTTTGGGGGTTTTGTTGTTGTTGTTGTCGTCGTGTGGGTTTTTTTGTTCTTTGGTTTGGGGTTTGTTTGTTTGTTGTGGTTTTTCGTTTGGTTGAGTTTTGTTGTTTTGTTGTTTTTTAGTTTTTGGGGGTTTTTTGGTTTTTTTGGTTGGTTTTGGGTTTTTTTTTTAGCAGTATAGGAATATTAGTCAGCAAAAAAAAAAAAAAAAAGGAGAAATACATATGGAACTTATATGCATTTTGCCCTGCCCTGAGCACAGATAGCTCCTCAGATCTTTCAGGAAAGCATCAAGGGAAAAGCAGTGGCAACTCTTGAGCTGCTCTGAGGTAAGGATTGTGTTGGAGAGGCAGATCTCAGGCCCATGCTTCTCATTGTATGCTCCCCTGCACACCCCAGTGGTGAACATCTATGATAAAAAGGTGTTGCTGGTCATCTCCGCATTCAGCTGCGCACTCCTTCTCACCTGGGTGCTAATGGCAGGCTCTTGAAGGGATGCCTTTCCCTGCAGGAAGGAAAATGCTGCACCCAGCTTCAGCAGGAGGTCAGCCAGTATGTGCTGGTGCTTGAGCTACTGCTCAGACAGGCACACACAAAAGATGGAATTTGGGAGCAGAGGTTGGGGTAGATTTTCTCTACAGTGCTCCCTGTTCACACAAGACAGGCATGGGAAACTAACAAGCACCACTTCCATGGTCATTTTGTCCCAGCTTCTCCAATACGGTCATGCCATCCTGATGTGGAGGATCAGCTCTTTACTATCAAGTGTCTCCATCTCTTTGAAATGATGCTGCTGAGTGTAATGGATTAGAAATAAGATGGATACTTAAGCATGCAGTATTTCACTGCATTTATGGACACAGCTTGAAGCAAGCGGATTTTTCAAGAAGTGGGGTGAGGAGAGTACTGGTGAGATTTTATTGACTGGGGCTTTGTTTCCCCTCATGTATTTTTTATTCCTCCCCCACCCCCCCATCCCAAATCCAGTTCCCAAGTGCCAGTTCATGGGATAGACCTGCAAACAAAGAAATGTCCCAATTTGCTCAATATTTACCAGGAACAGAATCTTGCTCCAGGCATTTCTGGTTGTCATCTGAGGCAGAGAGCAAAATAAATGCAGCCATCTTTCAGAGTCTGCTTGAGGAGCCAGTCATTTTATGTTGTAATGACATGTGCATTTAATAAAGATATAGAGTATTCTGAGGAGAGTAAAACTGCGCTCTTATCTTAGAGACATATAGACATTAAGAATGAAGATTTCATTTAATTGTGGCTTGCTGCTGTGCACAATTTACCAAAATGGCAGTAAACTGCTATTGAACTGTAACATCTAAAGATGTCTAAGTGCTTGGATAATTTGTGGTTTTTTCCTCCTTTGGAAGATGGTAATAAAATAGCTAAAAAATAGGAAGAAAATATTGCATCAAGGCCTGAAAAGCAAAGAGGGAAGTAGTCAAATACTCATGGGCTCTAATACAAGCATCAACCCCAGGAGAGGCACACCTTGAGCCCCTTACATTTACCATTACAAATAGATAAAATGATGGGCTTGTATCCCAGAGAGACGCAGTCCAGCAGTACTGGTGCTTTTACAAGTATGTGAGCCCTTTAAGAAAGTTCCCATAGGTAAGTTGTGGGCTTAGCTTTCCTTAACTGGATTTCACAGTTGTCTGGACTCTTAAAAGAAGTGTGTGATCCCTCCCTCCCCATGGCCCCCTGGTCCACAGCCACAGGTAAAAACCAATGGCTGCAGTTGTACAGGATTTGTGTCCACAGTTGAATCCCTTTATTGTCACTTAATGCAGTTCTGAGCATCTTGGTTCTGCTTGGGTGGTCTGAGGAGCTCCCTTTGATCCCTGGCCATTAGTGGAATCCCTTGGGAATCAGACCAACACCCACTGACTTGCCCATGATGATTATCTGGCTGTAACACCTGAGCCCTATGGGACTGACAGAAGCATTAGCCTGTCTTAAGCGACCCCAGTGGGGCCTTCGGTTCAAAATGACCAAGACAAGATGTAAGCTGATGGAGCTGCCAGGGCTCTGTTTGAGTATAAAATGCAGAAGAGGCACTTCACACCCTGGCATGGCAAAGAGAGCCTCAGCTGATGACGAGAAGGCATGGCATCCAAATAACTGGACACTATTGGCCTCCTCAGCAAAGAACTGGTACCAGTGGTAGCTTCAAGATAAGAGTGGGAGAAGGTCCAAGGAGGCACCCAGGAAGGGTGGAAGAACAAAGACAGCAGAAAAGAAGTGGGAGAAACCAAAAAGAAGATTCTGTGAAGGAAGAAGTGCTGAGTTTTGTTCAAACTTTTCTTATCTACAAGTGTTTTCGTTTGGTGTGGAGTTTGTTTATTGTTTTGGTTTGGTTTGGATTTTTTTGTTTGGTTGGGGTTTTTTTGGGTTTTTTTGTTTGGTTTTTTTGGTGGCTTTGATGCAGTCTATGGTAACAATTGTGTCCACTGGGCATGGCAAGCATTAGTCCTAGCTGCAGAGATTTTACTAAGCTAAGCAATAGACTCCTGTTCCTTGGATGGGTAAATGAAGGATACCCAGCAGTCAGCTCTCTGCAGGGATGAAGCATGGGGAGCAGAGATTTTATAGATTGCAATGTTACAGCGTCAGTGTTGACCTACCTGCTTCCAGTGGCAAAGAAAATTGGCACCTGGGTAATGTTTATCAAAGGTATTGTGTTGAAGCACAATCTTAGGACTGAGGATTATTCTTATTAATAGAAAGTGTAATCTACCTCTAGGAGATAACAAATAAGTAAAGTTCATAGCTATTATTACCACCAGATACAGTCAGTGTGAGTATTTCACACTGAAAGTTATCTTGCATTCATGTAAATTACATTGACTAGAAAATACTAATGCTCTCCCCAAGATAACAATGTAAATGTAAAATATTCTAATCTAGTGGTGTTAATGTGTCTAGGGAGGGTTTATTACACTATGAAATTTAGATGAATCACAGAAGTGGAATGCTGGATGAAATTACCAGGTAGTGATGTCTTCAGCTGTGTGCCCAGGCAGGTGGATGGCAAACTGCAGAAATTAAGAACTCACTCTGCCATGAGGATCCCTCTTTCAGCTGTCATTGAGAGACTGGACTGTCCACTTTCCTCTGGATTTGCCAGTGGGATCAAGGAAACACAATAAATTCTTTCTTTTCTTTCTCTTTACCTTCAGAATTTCATTTTGTGTATTTGTTTTGCTATTTGTATTGAGTTGCTCATCTCTGACACGTCTGCTAGCAAGGAATGAATAAATGAAGCCAAATGAGCTGAATGTCTGAAGAATAGTGTGAAATTTACTTGAAAAATCATTCAGCAGTTGTTTGAGACAACAAAGAAAACTGAGAAAAGTCAGTTGCATATTATAGAGGTGTTGTCAGCATCTTTCAGATCAGTCTGCTGTGCTTCTCCCATTTTGCCCACATGAAAGTGGGAGAGCTTGTGATTTTTGCCAGGCAGCTGTGCAGCCATCCATTACTCAGGAAGGCTGCTCCAGAGTTCAGGGGAAAGATTTAAAAATTATTTTTATTAGCTTAACATGCTACTTTCTAAAATGAGTTTTTCACTTAGTTTACCCGAAGGCCCGAGAGTTCAGAGCTCAGAACCCCTGGCCACATTGTGAAGTAAAATAATGCCCTGCCAAACTGCTGAAACTGTTACTTTCTGTGCAACTTCCTGCCCGATTTCTAGTGGAGGTGAAAGGTGCTAGGCTGGCATCCTTGGATAATAAAATCCTTCACCAGTTTGTGTTGGTTCGCTTCAAGGTTTCGTACCAGATTCACCAATGAACCACATTTCTGGCCAAAGGGGCTACCCCAGAGGTGCCAGAGTAATTCTTCCAGCTGCAGCTTCCTCAGTCCTTAGCCACCTGGAAACTCATAGAGTTGTGAATGCAATTTCTGGTCATACTTTTTATGTCATAATCAGCATCTGCCCAGGACTGCACTGACCCCATCGGGTGTTTCACACAGACCCTAAGCAGCTCTCAGATGGTGACAGTGTACAGTCACTGCTGAGCTTGGCCAGATTTGAGACAATAACCTTGAGAGCTAAGGCTCAGTATGGATTTGCAGCCCTGGTGCACAGGAGACAAAAATATGAAGAGTGATAGAAGAAAACTACTTTCAGCTAAGAATGAAAGGCAAGTGCCATGAAAAATGTCTGAAAACATTGATTCCACTTCTAAGTGCTCACTTAGTTAGCAAAAATTATTGTTCCCCTCTCTTATTTGATTTTCAAAAATACATGATTTTCTGAGCTTGGCCTTGTATCAGAAGATACAATATTTGAAATTTTATATCAGTAAAATGGCAAAGAACAAGGACTGGATTTTTGCCTTTTGAAGTCAATGGAGTTTTGCCATTGACATTCAGTTGAGGCTCTTTTCTTCCTCAGGCATATTGTGGATCAAGAATAAGGCATTAATCCTCTGATTTAATTTTTTTTGTCATCTGCAGTTCAGAAAATGCATTTATCAACCTGGGACTTTAACCAAAACGAAGAAGTTTACAAGCAACTAAAGCATGTTCTTTCAAGATTTACAAAACGAATAAACTAGCAAAACCAGTATTTATCCATGAATAATTTTAGCTAGAAAAAAGGATGAAACAGAAAAACAGAACTGACATTATTTAAAGGATTTGTCCACGAATTTTTGTAAACACTAGAACAAAACTTGCTTTAACAGCAATAATGTTTTCGGGGTTATTTATATAGGTTTCTTTCTGAAAAAGCTGACTACAACAGCAGACATATATAAAAGAAATAAAAAGAACTTTTTATTTCTTTACCTTTTAAGCTTACGTTACTTTTTGCTTTGCATCATCAGTCTATCCTTCAAACATTTCTGATGTCATTAATAGAGGAGACGAATGAAAATATGGTTCTTGAATATTATGTTCATTCTTAAGAGCATATTTTTTTCAAATGTCTTGTATTGCATGACTTTTTTTTCAGTATTAGGCTCTTCACAGATACCATTTACTTTGAAGAAGCCTCTAATCCTTTCTTCTCTCATTTTCTGTCTCTTATTGTTTTGACTACAGAGAGGGAAAGAGGTTTCTTCTTTCACATTTTCCTTGACTGACCCATGAAAATGATGTATGATAGAAGCTTTTAAAAGAAATATGTCTGTTAGTGCCTTTGAAAATTAGTCTCTTTGTTCTTATGTCTGATGTTTTTGTTTCAGAGCCATGACCTGTTATGTGTGTTTATTTTAAAGATTCAGTTACCTTCCCTTGTTCCACTGCAATTCTTGAAGTCTGGAATAGAAGCACCAAACTTGAGGAGTGGGCCCATGACAACCTCTGGAAGTTCAACAAATCCAAGTGCAAGGTGTTGCAGTTGGGTCAGGGTAATCCCAGACGTAAGTAGGGACTGGGAGAAGAACTCACTGCCAGCAGCCCTGCAGAGAAGGAACTGGTTGTAGTGGTGGATGAAAAGCTGGACATGAGCCAGCAGTGTGCACTTGCTGCCCAGATGGTCAACTGCATCCTGGGCTGCATGAAAAGCAGTGTGGCCAGCAGGTCGAGGGAGGTGATTCTCTTACCCTACTCTGCCCTTGTGGTATCCCACTAGGAGTACTGCATCCAGCTCTGGGGTCCTCTGGGGCACAAGAAAAATGAGCATCTGTTAGAGTGGGTCCAGAGGAGTGCGACAAGGATGATCCGAGGGTTGGAGTGCCTCTCCTATGAAGATAAACTGACAGAGCTGAGGTTGTTCAGCCTGGAGAAGAGAAGGCAGCAGGGAGATCTCATTTTGGCCTTCCAGTACTTAAAGGGAGTTTATAAAACAGAGGGAAAGGGACATTTTATATGGGCAGATAGTGATAGGACAAGGGGGGAACAGTTTTAAACTAAAGGAAGGGAGATTTAGAGAGGAAAGGAGATCCACCATTGCCTGCAAATTTCTAAATAAGACAAATAGGCTAAGTAGAGTAGACAAACTCACATCTGACTGCAGTATGTATTAATCCAAGTCTTCTCAGGGCAGTTATCAAAACAGTCTTTGGTGTCGCACTTGGACACGAAAGAACCACGCAGACACCTTGTCAGGAGAGAAGCAAGGAAGCAAGAGGGGGTCAGAGACCCCGCGCTTTATTATATATGTTCTTAGAAATCACCGTGGATTGGAGGGAGAAATTACCACCCCTCAATCACACTGGTCAAAGGGAAAATCCATCAAACGGCTCCACCTAGGAGAATGGAATGAAAACAATAAGGGACAGTTAACAAAACATGGCTATGTTTACAGAAAGTGCGTGAGAAACTGTTACAGCAAATGAAAACATCGAAGAACTGCAAAACTCAGGGCGACACTTCGGTCCACCACAAAGATTGCCTTGCTTACAGGAACTGTATGAATATATGTAATATATCTGGATTTGTGCGTTGGAGCCATCTTCAAACATCAGCTGATGTTTCAAAAAGGATGTTACCGCATACTTACAGTCAATTTAATTTTAGTAGAACCCATACATTTCAATGAATCTGCTTTTATTGCATTTTTTATTTCTTTTATTTTATTTATTTATTTATTGTATTGCATGTTTCTACTGATACCTATTTGTCTTGAGAAGCACCTATTCTATTGGTCTTAAGAAATCTTTTGATATCAGTAGGATTCAAGACCTGAAATTCACAGGCACTGATACTGAACAATTTTGATATCTCTTGATAGGCACTGATACCTTTCAAACTTGATAGGTTATACCTGTAGGTCATAGAATCATAGAATGTTAAGGGTTGGAAGGGAGCTTAAAGATCAATTAGTCCCATCCCCCCTTCCCATGGGCAGGAAGACCTCCCACTAGACCAGGTTGCTCAAGGCCTCATCCAAACAGGCTTTAAACACTGCCAGGCTTGGGGCATCCACAACATCCCTGGGTAACCTGTTCCAGTGTCTAACCACCCCACAGGAAAGAATTTTTTCCCAATTTCCCCCTCTTTCAGTTTGTACCCATTACTCCTTGTCCTATCACTGACAAAGAGTCCATCTCTGTCTTTCCTGTAGGCCCCTTTCAGATACTGGAAGACTGCTGTGATGTCTCCACACACCCTTCTCTTCTCTAGGCTGGACAGCACCAGTTTTGTCAGCCTATCTTTGTAAGGGAGGTGCTCCACTGCTCTTATAAATTTTGTGTTCCTCCTCTGGACTTATTCAACAGTTCCATGTCCTTCTTACATTGGAGGCACCAGAACTGTATGCAGTACTCCAGGTGGGGTCTCACAGAAGCAGAGTAGAGGGGCAGAATCACCTCCTTTGACCTCCTGGCCATACTGCTTTTGATACAGTTCAGGGCGTGGCTGGCTTTCTGGGATGTCAGCACGCTGCTGGCTCATTTTGAATTTCTCATCAACCATCACCAAGTCTTTCTCCTCAGGGCTGCTCTCAATCACTTCTCTGCCCAACCTGTGCCTGTGATTGCCTTGACCCAGGTGTAGACCTTGCAGGTCTCTTTGTTGAACTTCATGATGTTTGCATTGGCCCATCTCTCAAGCATGTCAATGTTTCTGGATGTCATCCCTTCCCTCCAGCTGCCAACTGCGCCACACAGCTTGGTGTCACCAGCAAATTTCCTGATGATGCACCTGATCCTGCTGGCTATGTCACCCACAAAGAAGTAAGCATTGAGTTCTGTAGTTAACATTTTGATATTCATAGGGCATCAATGCCTTTCAAGCTCGATAAGAATCCAAACACTTTGCTCTGAAGAAACTTTTTGATACTGGTAGCAGTCAAGACCTGTAGCTGGTGAGGCCTTTTGATATAGATAGGCATTGAGATCAATCAATTTTGACACATATCTAAAGGTGTTTATATCAATAGGTTGTTACCATATCAATGTCAATAGGCATTGATACCTTCTCATCTCAATAGAAATTTATTTCCTTCGGTCTCAAGAATTTTTTTTTTGTGATGGTACAATTCAGGGCCTAAAGATAGCAAGACGTTTCAATATTGGTAGGCTTCAGTATCTACTGATTCTACAGAATTTTAGTGATTGTCTTGTAATGTACTAGAAGTTAAAAGTAATACTGAGTGCTCCCTAGCTAAATAGTGCTGCAAATTGGTATTTCCCCAAAACTGAAGGGCTTAATAAGAAATTACGTGAAATAATGAAAGCTACTCTTAGACTAAGAAAATTACAAAATATATTCCAGTTAACAATAACTTTTTCATTAAAAATTATTATCTAAGTGCACATGAATTTCCTGATAAATATCAATATAATTTTAAAAGATCATATAACATGTAAGAGTAATTGTAATGTAATTAACCACTGATCACTCAATTTCTTTTCGTCCATTTGGTATGTGTATAGGTAGACAGAACAATTAAAAAGTTATAAAAGAGTTCATGTTGATTTGCACAGCTCTGATTCAAAGCAGAACAAAATCCCAGATGGGCAGCAAAATTTAAACTGCACTACGGCAAAATAAAAAAAGAAAGTATTAACTTCCATTTTTTTTGCCCTACTTTTTCTGAAAGCCTGTAAATTAGCTGCTACTTAGGGTTCTAATACAGAGCAAAGCATTTGTTATCCACTTACCAGTGCTACTCATCTCTGCTAGGGAAAATATCAATGTTAGTGCACTTCCACTAAAAAGCACTCAAGAATTTAAAAAAAAAAGAAAAAGCCAACAACCAAACCAGAAACAATTTAGCTTTGATCTAAAATCCAGCACTTGTATATAAAAGAAATGTAACTTGAAGGTTACTAATGCATTTTCTATGTCACTTCTATTTGTATAGAAATAAAAATAAAGTCACTTCATAGCAAATGCACTTACTACTTTCTCCTGTAGCTATGTCCTTTTCAGGAGGACCTAAATTTCTTGCTATTGTTAAGGTTTGAATTTGCTGGGCTTTACTGACAATGTTTCAGTGAAATAATACTGAAATAGCACAACCGAGCACTCACTGGTTGTTTTGTAGGCACTGATATTTTTCTTTTGTACATCATTAGAACTTGTTACTGAGATGCTGAAAAAAACCTAGTAAGTCTTAGGCACCTAGATATACAAGACAGTGAGAGAATTGGGTCCTGAAATGTTGGGACCTTCCACAACTGCAGGACTTTGTAGGGGCCCAGCTCTTACAGGCTTCAGTCATCTCCCAACCCACCTCTTGGTATGCACGTATATTATCCACTGAAACAATTGTTTTGTCTCCAGATAAATACTGAGTTTTGGAAGTATTTTCTTTCTCTCTGTCTTTCTTTTAAGAACTGCAAAATTGCATATAATTGAAGAGAAAGGGCTGAAATCATCTCTTAGGACTCTCAGAGTCCTAAATCTTGACCTGGCTTTTTACTAGGATGAACTTCACCATTTTTGTTTATTTCGCTGTATACATTTTTCCTTTTAATTAAATTGTGTGCTTGACAAAGCTTCTCAGCTTGAAGGTTTTGGCTTCTAATATGTTACAGGAAATGTAACTTCCTCCTCATTTTCCCCTCTGCTTCCATGCTGACTGGGAGAGACCGTGTGCAGTGACCCCGATTTGTGGACTGTGAAGGCATGCTTTACTCCCAGGTCTCAGCTGCAGCAGCTCACCAGGGACATGCCAGCAGGCAGCAGTGCCAGGTACTGCATTCACACAGAGATTTTCAGGGTGCTTCCATGAATGTGACGAGACATCAGATAGCAGCCTTGAGTCACCATGAGCTCAGCAATTCAGACCAAGACGAGATCTGTAGTCATCTGTCATCCTCTCACAAGGATCCTCTTCCTCAGGATCCCTTTTATGTTGAGGTACCATGGACGAAATGTGCATGCCAGTAGCTAACTATGTTTCCCAGAAAATAACTTATTCTCTGTGGTTAAAACAAGATCATCAGGGCTGGTCTCTGCAAGCTCAGCTAACAGATCTACCTCCATGCTAAAACAAAGTGAGATTTGTTTTTTCCCCTCATTCACCCGAGCCCACTGAGAATTGACATCATCCTTATTCACAGCCTGTACAAACAGTATCAAGCATGTGTGCATCACTTTGAATCCTGAGTGGCCTGCTCCTCTGAGGATATTACCTGCTACCTATTCCTCTGAGACATCCGATACCACTCCTTTTGTCACTTGCTAATTTTGACTCACAGAGTGCTCCAAGAGCATGGCTAAGTCAGATGGTATGCATAGTCTTTATTTTATTTGAACTACTAAAACATGATGTGTTTTCTCCCTCTGGATACATTATATGGCAAAGCATAAACAAATCATAAGTAATAAATTTAGTATGGTATCTGAATGCACTCTGCAAGGTTTTCCCACCATGTCAAGGATGCCTCTCCATTTTTCAGCTGCGTTTACAGTGGTCGTTGTTCTATTTCTTAGGAGCTGTGGCAAAATCTGTACAGCAGAAGGGTATATAGACTCCTTGGAGATGACTGAAGGAGAAACTGTTGGCTTCAATGGCCTGTTACTGAATGTGCATGTCTAGCAAGCCCCTTCTATTTTACAGAAGGTCATAAATATTGCACATTCTTCAGGTGCACATTCTCTGCCTTGTGTGCCACTTCCAAGTGAGGTAGACACGTATATGTAATACAGAGTATGTCATGAAATGTCTCTAGCTGACAGAAATGGGTGTCTGTAGCGTGGTCAGCATCAGAAATCCAATCTAAGTCCTTCTGTTTAAATACATATGCAGACCCTCAGTCTGGACCTGTTTTTTTTCCAGTGATACAGATGCATCCAAATGAATCCAAATCACAAGTCTTAACAATGCACATGGGCGCCAACTTTCTAACAGACAAGTTGCCTTCTGGAGCTGTAGCAGGTCACACACATCCCACTTCCTTCCACTGACGTAAGGACATGATGGTTCTGAGCTCAGGAGGCCACAGCCCTCAAGGAAGAGGAACAATTCCTCAAGTTCATCCTCTAGGATCTCCCAGGAAGAAAGCCCATAGGTAGTGACTGATTCCCTTGCCTTCAGCCTGTTTACAAGGGACTGAAAATACATACCTACTCACCAGAACTAACACTGAAGAATCCACATGGTCATGTGACCTTCATTTGTTGCTCCAAGGAGAGTTGGAGTCCTAGTGTGGCAGATATCACAGTGAATTATGGTTACTGAACTGGCACACCAGAGAATCAGCTGCTGTCCTCTGTGGAGCTTGGGAACCAGCCGCTGTTAGGTGCCCTACAAACACCTCAGGAAACAAAGTCCCTGCAGCAACTACCTCATTCAGTGGGGACAAGTCATGTTATGCCTACAAGCTGAAAGCTACAGCAGCAGTTTTCAGCTTTTAGTGCTCCAAAATTTTTATTGCTAGTTAAATAAAAGCAAACTGAAGTTTTCATCTCAATGAAGCCTATAATTTTGTGGGACCCAGTGGCTACATTTTTCACATTGTTGTAGGAAGGGAATGAAATCTCTGGACAGCACTTATTATCCATTCTCCTAGGCATTCATTCCATATTCTGATAAAGATCAGCCTTGGGCTTTCTGGTTATTGATCTCAGCCAAAAGGCAGATCTCTCAGCTCCAGAAAATGTTTCTGCTAATATATTTTCCTTCCAACATTAATACTCTTCCTAATTTCAACCTCAAGAAGCAGCAATAAATTGCAATCTGTGATTTTAGCTTGTAAAAGCAGAGTGGACTGTATGAATATGTGTTGGACAGCTTGTCACAGACTGCTGCAAAATCCAATTATTTCTGGGGTTATTATACTTCTTTTACTACAGCTATTCTAATTGGGAGGAGGGGGAGGGAAAAAGGGTTGAATGTCCACCCCAGTGTTAGAAAAACACTAAATCTCAAATAATTAGCTGAGATGCCATCAAACATGCCTATAGTATCTGATGAAATGCACTGGGTAGTTTGAGCTTGTTATCTTAACTGATAGGCAGAAAATACTGATGTATTCGTCTGGAAGTCCAAAACTCTGGAAGTTACATTTAAATACAGTTATGTGTCTTAATTGCCTTGACTGGGCCAAGTTCTGGCTTCTTCATTGGGTGGGACTGTTATAAACTTGTGATTCTTCTGGTGGGCTATTTTCTCACAGACATCACAACTGTGAGTGTTGGCTCAACCTCTCCACAGAGACCTGCCAGGAGAAACGGGTCTGTACCCTGCAAAGGGAAGGTGCAGCCTTGCACCCGAGGTGGGGCAGAGATGATGTTGGCTCGAGGATACCAAACCAAGATATCATTGTTGGCTTTCTCCAGGCACAGTGCAGCCATGTGGTCTCTTTCTTGGGGTCCTGTCTAGATGCATGGCATTTAACTCCATCTCAAGTCTTAAGCAAATCAATTGAGAGTACATAAAGGCAGGATAGAAAAGGAAAAAGCATTGGGCCTGCTGTTCAATGAGTCTGATACAAAAAAAGGACAAGTTCTTTTTGTGTTTTAACTTACAACATTCTGAATTAATTCTTAAATATATGGAGGAAGGTGCTGCAGTTCATACAGACAGATTTAAGGAGCAAATCATGCTTTGGCATGCACAGTTTATTATCTGCACTGGTACTGTAAAATCTCAGTTAATTACTGTGAATTATTTGCTTATTGTGGCTCCTTGGAATTTATGGGACAAAGATCAAGTTTAAACAAATCTTTTTGATCTTTTAATGGATTTTGTAAAGGCAAGGGTAAGAAAATCCCATCTGTATTTCTATATATTTGAACATTATTAGAATTGAGGTTTTCTTAAGCTGTTGATGTAGAAACGAAAAGGAAATTTCATTTGCATAAGCTACAGTGTAAGTATCAATCCTAGCATTAAATGTTGTTACACAGCCCTGTGAATGATAATAACCCTTTGTTTCATTATAGAACTGACATCAGTTTTTCTAGATGATACTAACAGAAATGTTTCGGAGGCAGTTAGTGTTAAACAAATGGTCTAGCTCTTGGGTGACATTAGTTAATCAGATATAAACGAGGGCTTGAAAAATAGGATAAAACCAACTTAATTTGTAGACTGAATAGAAGTCAAATGGCTTTTGCTTGCCCTTTATAGTCTGGAGGAGTTTTCTCAGAAACAAGATAGCTAGATGAAGAAAGAAGACAGTGACATTTGTCTGGATCTGATCATTGTCACTTGAATTTGTATGCACCATATTCAATTTTTATTTTTGTTATGCAGTTCAAGTTTACCATCTCGAAGCAACTTAAAGGCTGGAGCTAGCTTCTGACAATGGGCTACCAAGGGAGCTCATGCAGGCAGCCTTGAATTAGCCTCCTCAAAACTGAAGGGCCAAGACCAGACCAGGCCTGGACAATTTCTGGTCTGGAATAGAAGTGGCAATGGACAGAAACTGAAACACAGGAGGCTCTGTCTGAACATCAGGAACCACTTTGTTTTATTGCAAATGAGACCAAACACTGGAATATGTTATCCAGGAAGGTTGCTGTGTCTCCCTCCTTGGAGATACCCAAAAGCCATCTGAACACAGACCTCAGTAACTTGCTCTAGGTTGTCAAGACTAGACTCCGTCAAGAGTCTCTCTGCAGTTGCCATAATCCATAGCCCAAATGCTTCCTCAGTGTGAGAAATCAACCCGGATATCAACAAATCTGAAGCAGAAGCCTTTGGCAGAAGCAAAATTTACTGGCACAAGCAACATCCCAGCAGTCTGCTACCCTAAGCAGCTGCCTGCCCTGCTCATGGCTCAAGAGAGTCCAGTCTACATCTTGTTTAGGTTATGTTCTTACACATCCAGATGCTGTTTCTTCTTGACTGTATGCCTTTTCACAGCCCACTAAAGCTCTCCTCCAATTGCACATTTTTTAGAAGCTTCAGTGTGTCCTGCCTTAAAGATCTCTGCAATCCATTATTGGATAATATTTTTTTAGCAGAAGCACAACTAGAAACATATTACTATGAGTGACACTTTTTCAAAACTAGAGTAAATACAGTGAATGCCTATCCTGACAAGGTTCTAAGGGCTACTAAAGCTTTTCTATAACCTGTAATTGGTATCATACTTTCCACAAGCTCATTATACTGTATCTGTGAAAAATGATTTGGTGGTAGATTTGGTAGTGAGAGTAACCTTTGGACTTGATGATCTCAAAGATCCTTTCCAACCTAAAAAATTCTATGATTCTGATTTTGCATCAGATAACAAGTTCCCTTCATGCCGAATCCATGCATACTGCAACAACCCCAGTCACAGCAAAAGGTGCTGCAATCAACAGAATTTGTTGCTGACATTTTATGGCAAGCTGAGTTCAGATTTGTTGTGCAATGCAAGAAATTGATAAAAAAATTGATCATTGGGCAGATGTGACCTCAAACTGAGCTTAAATTTGAGATTTCCACATATTTATTTACAATTCTAAGGAGAGAAAGAGAATAATCTATGGAAAGCTGTCAATTTTCCCAGTAGATTGTTAGTTATTAAATGGAAACACCAACCCAATTTTTTCAGTCCTAAGACCCTGTGCAAGTTTAGGTCAGATTCCTGACAGCTAGTTTTCTCTGAGGATGATAAATATGATAAGAACTATCCTCAAGATGGTCACATCAGAAAACTTCATGGACCGTATGTGGCATCTGATCTATGCACTTCATCAACTTGGGACCTTCAACACATCTATTTCAGACACATTTTCGTGTTGCTCTCAGCATGCGTTTCATGCAGCAAAAGGATGTGACTGCATCTCAGAGGTAGGAAAAGGGCTAGAAAAATATTGCTGTGCTTTCACTGTGCTCTGGTCCCCAGTTTCACTCATGCCTCTCAAGTTGTCTTCCAGAGATAGCTGTAGTTTCACAGTGATCTCCCATGAAAGTCCTCACATAGTTAAACTTTATAAATCCTGCCCTTAGATATTGTAGACACTGGATATTTGCCTGGGTTTAAAGAGAGGCAGGCAAATTAATGTCGTCTCTAAATTCATACAAACCATGGACACATTAGGAAGTCCACGTGATATGTAACTACTGGTGATAGATGAAAATAGAAAGAGATAGAAGAAAATTTAGATATGAATGTCCTACTCTTCTGCTCTTCCCTAAGCATCTGCTGTTGGCTGTGTCAAAGGCAGAGTGGTGGCTCTTTGGTCTGACCCAGTATGTCTGTGTTCATGCTAAAGAGCTTCTTTATTCAAGATATCCCTTACTTATGCACTTTGAATTGTTCCCCGGTGAATGCGTAGAGCACCTTGGTGCCTGTATTAGATGACTCAAGTTTGAAAGTATGCCTCTACTGCAGGAGCCTTGGGAAATGAGGAGCCATCCTGGCAGAGGAACAGATCTGCTCATTTTGGCTGTCAACCGGATGAAAGTATACAGGAAATTATTTATCCTGGCTTTTAATTGGTGGCATGAGATGTTCCTTCCCTTTGTAAATAGCCTCATCATCCTCTCTTTGGACCTGCTGTTAAGGAGTATGAGATGGGGCCTGAGTGCTGGGTCTTTTTCTGTGGCTCAAAGCTGCAGGAACATGATTCATCAGAGCATCACTCTGACCAGGTGATGCGTCTTGCCAGTATGTCAGCTGCCACACCCAGGTCAGGAACAGGTTCCCCCAATGATGTGAACTGATAAATGTCATCTCTGTTCTTTGAGGCTAAACAGCAATGGGTCAAAGTTTTCCAGCACTGAAAATTCAGATTTAGATATCTCAATTTGAATGTTTGTGACTCAGTCCTTTACAGGAACTATCTGTAAGCAAATTAATTTAATATTTATAAAAAGCTAACATGTGAAGACAATGAATAGGAAAAATTTAACCAAGATGACTTAGATAACATTATTCTGGAAATAAAATTCCACTTAACTGTGATTTGTGTGTTTAAATAGAAAGACCTTTAAATCATGGTTAATCTGATATAAATTATATTGCCTTTCCAAGCACTGCAAAATGTCGAGGCAGGCTCCAAACATCCCTGATGTAGTTTCACCCATGGATTGCTCTTTTTTTCCCTTAAAGTAAAGGGTTTTTTTTTAAAATTTGCTTTCCCTTTGATTGTTTTTACCTAGAGAGATCATGTTTTCATGTCTTTTTCTGAATAAAGAAAGTGAAAGAAAAAAAGGCCAAATTCTCGTATTGGCAGCTGGGATTTCTTGGGGGATGAATAACAAAAAAGAAAAAGAAAGGTAGAGATTTCCATGGAGAATATGGCAAGATTTGTCATGAGCATTGAAAACGGTAAAACATTAATGGAAATCTGACAGTATAGTTCTCTGAAATGGAAAACTCCATTTTCTAATGCCAGTGTAACTTCTCTGAGGGGGTGAGGAGTTTGCTTTTACACTACAAAAAATATTCACAGGTAGTCCTCAGAGCGGAAGGAAGGAAGGAAGGAAGGAAGGAAGGAAGGAAGGAAGGAAGGAAGGAAGAGGGAAAGAAGGAAGAAAGGAAGGAAGGACAGAAAAATTTTGCTGCTTCTATTTTAGATGTGAAGACCAAAGGATAAACCAGTTCCTGGTCTTCACAGGTCATAAATAACATAGAAGGAGAGAAAGAAAGGAGAAAACAGCTCTTCAGCTCTTCTGGAAGCAGGTATGATCAGGCTGCAGCATGAGACATGGAGACTTTTTCCTCACTTTCCCTGGACACATCAAGCTAACCAGTTGCCTGGAGAGCAAGATAACGTGTCACCTCAATAAGCTCTGAGCTTTATACCCATACTTATTTAGTTTGTTTAGTTACATGGAGTAATGCTTATTGTTAAGTCATTTGCAGAGTATTTAAACACATGACAGCACAGCCTTAGCTCTACACAGCCTTAGCTCTCATGCTACTTTTGTATAAGTTAGAAAATAAGAATAATATGTTATTTAAATATATTTAAAGGGAAGAGGAAGATGAAGGTGTCTGTTTCTGTGGCCTCATGGAGACAGCCCTGCCACAACCTTGACTCTGCAGGGGAGAGGATGGCCTGGTTTCGGCACAGAGTGGGTGGTTTCTCTGCTGAGATTGCTGCTGTGTCCAGTCCAGCAATTAATGTCACTGAGGTCAGCAAGCAGACATGAGGTGGTAATGACTTTCAGTTGCCACTGACCTGCCTGGATCCTAGCCAGAGACCTAGAAATTGAAATTTTTGCAGGCTGCTAGCAGTCCCTTTAGCTGCCTTTTGCTTAACATATTTCAAGCTGTGGAACAACAGATGAAAAAATCAAAGGCAAGCAGATGTTGCAGGGATGATAAAGAAAGAGGCAAGAGCAATGGGAAATTGGGTTGGCAGGTAAATGATGTGGAGAGATATAGACCTAGAAAGGAGTAATTTCAGATGTTTGTCTGTCCCTGTTTTTGGTTGTGCACCTGTCCCACATAGTTTTAATATCAAAAGATCATGAACAGTGTTTGGTTCTCAAATATATAGGGTGGGGTTTTTTTAAATGCAGTTGATTTCCTAATTTGCAAAGCAAAAGACATTTTTTTTGGTTGGCAATTAGTAGTGCTGTGGTGAGTCACTCCTCTTCTGCTGCTTCACTCACTCCCTTTCTTCCATAAATGCTTCTAAGAATAGCTGCTATAGAAATAATTTTCATCTAGGGGAATAGCCCAAAATAGCAAACTCTATCCCTAAAAGTTATCAGACTGATTAGTCATTAGCAGACTATTAGACTGGAAAGAATAAAAACCTGAAAGTAGGTAACAAATGTATTTCTTATCAATTTATTTTTCGCTATGATTTATGCTTAAAAAGTGCAACAATTTCAGGAAGTTCATGTTTCCATAGAAAGGAACTAGAAGGAGGTGGATTTCCTTAAGATCCTTTAACACATTGCTAAAGTCATATGTTGGCAACATTGTGCTTACAAGCAAATCATTCTGTCACAAATAAAAGATTTAAGTTTCATTATGTGCTAGTCCTGCGGGTTT